>PVKM010007020.1:0-42583 GCA_004027735.1 Carollia perspicillata | reverse complement strand
TTTTTTTTAGGGACACATATGTGCATTTTAGAAGAACAAGTATAGCAGACTATACTTGTTTATTATCTGGACGTGGCCATTGTCCTCCAATATTTGATATCTTATGGGTTAGGAATTCAAAATCTCACATGCCCAGAATTAAACTCCTGATTATTTCCCTATATTCTGTTTCACCCACAGTCCCTTCCATCTGAGTTCATAGACGGTTCTGTCTTCCATTGGCCCTGCTACAAAACCCAGGAGTCATCCTGGAATCCTCTTCATCGTACCCCACATCCCAACGGCACTACCTTCAGAACGTATCACTTGTCAACATCCCCACTGCTCCCAAGTCAGTGGATTACTCTAACAGCCTCTACATTTGTCTCCTTTATCCACCTGCATCCTTCACCCAAGTTTACACTAGACCGAGAGCCAAAGTGCTCCTTATATGGAAGTCAGAACATCCAGTCCTCCACGATCCTCCAGAGGCATCCCACCTTGCTGTGAGTAGAAGCCGGAGGCGTAAAGAGCCGACCCTGCCCGCTTGCCCCACAAGCTGGGTCCTCCCCGACCTCCTCTACCCCTACCCTCCTCTAGCTCCCACTGCCCACTGTTCGGCTGGCACACGTGCCGTTCTGCCACGCCAGGTACTCTTTCCCCAAAGACTGCGCCCTGACCCTGCCTGTGTCCGAGACGGGATTCACTCAGGTACCTAAGTGTTTGGCTCATCACTCACTTATTTAAGGCCTTTGCTTGAAGGTCACCTTCTCAGAGCATTATTGAAACCCGATCCCCCTCCTCCAACGCTGCCACTCCATCTTCCCTGTTTTAATTTTCCCGATAACATTGTCATGTCTATCTTCCCACATAAGTGTTTTGCTTACCATCCTCTTCTTCTTCCCCTGAAGACAGGGTTTTTTCTGTTATATTCACTGCTACTTCCCTAGCCCCTAGAACAATGCCTGGTACATGGTACATGCTTCATAAAGATTGGTTGAGTAAATGAAATAAGGGCTCAGTCCCTTTGTGAAACAGAGGAACAATGAGAACCGATGGGCAGAAATCACAAGGAGGCTCAGTCTAAGGAATCATATTTCAACCATCCGTTGTGTTTCTCAAGACTGCAGAGTTCTCTGTTACTGCACATGTCTGTGGGGTCTGGTCCATGGGTTCTGGTGCTTTACAAATGGACAGTATGCCAAGGAGATTGGTGCATCATGTGGTACCTGAGAAAAAACGATACCTGAGGTCCTTTCCTGCAATGAATGTCCATGATCCCTGCTATTTGTGCAGGAATTCCCCAGTTGAAATGCATTGTATTCATTTCTCAGAAAAGGCTGGTATGATCTCCTTTTCTTTTAACCACTTAGTAGTAGAGAAAGAAGGTCTCATTATAATGAAAAATACACTCCACTACTTACGTGCAATTCCAGCTGGTATACTGATACAGATGGGTTCCTAGGACACACCTAGTGGGGGAAGCCTGTACTACAAGGGGCCTGCCCTCAGAAGATAATGCCATTTGGCAGGGGTTCCCCCCTTTCATAATAAGATCAATACCAGTAGACTATGAATATCCATCTTCATAAACTTTATCAAGAATTGCAAACTTTTCTCCAACCCAAGAAAAATACACATATGTTCCCTATAGAAATAAACATTGGAGTAGCCCAATAGACATAATTCTGAGAGGCACATGCAACCAAACTGGGACAACTCAACACCTTGAGAAGAAAGCCTAGGATTGTTGACTCTCCTTTCTCTCAACCTGCAGGGTAATTAAGGAGAAACCCATTTGCCATTTTCCGTTGTTTTTGCTGCCTCTATGGTCTTTCCTGTCTACTCTCAGCAGTCCTAGATACATGTGACCTGGCCAGTGTCACAGAAAAGCCTGCAGGCCTTCAGCTACTTCCGAATGACTTCACTGGGGTAGATTTCCATCAGGTAAGGGACTCAATAAAAACAGGTACTCGAGAGTAGGCAGATTTTCCCCTCACTTTCCTCATTTTCTAAGACAGACACAAGTCACACTGTGTCAGTCTGCAGATCATTAAATAGCCAGCCTGTGGGGGCGGGGCTGGCTGTCACAATGGGTCTTTCCAGGAAGAAGAAATACACTTCCTTTTTAGAGATAAAACTGAGCTAATGAGCTGGGTGTCACTGTAAACAAGGAGAAAGGAGGAAAGGCTCCTTCTCTTCTACAGAAACAGAAGATGGAGGCTTGCAAAACCACGGGAGCCAGGCCCTGAGGACAGCCTGGAGGTCACCAGTGGGGCCAGGCTCTAAGGAATGAGTGTCCTTCAAAAGCCTTCCACAGAATGTCGGTTTTCCAGGGCCGGGAGGGTCACAGGGAGGCTGGGTGAGCAATGGAGCTCTGAGACCACCCCTATCTACATGCAGTTCAGGGAAGGGAGACGCCTTTCAAAGGCAAACATTTAAGCTGCACTAGGAGCTTTGGCCTTTTCAGTGCAGAGACCCAAGAGACCTCCTGTCAAAACAGAAGTCTCCTGCTAAATCTACGATGCTCCGAACGCCTGGGCAATCAGGAACGGCTGGAGGCAGGGGAAGGGGAGACAGAGCGGGAGTCAGCAGGGTCTGGGTAACGTGCAGAAAGAAGGAAGGGGGATTCGGGCACATTGAGAAGAATAAGGAACCAGATGAGTGGTTGTGTGTCTCTGAACGCATTTCCCCTGAACAGCATGTTGCAGCAATGAGCGTTTGCTAAAAATTCACTAATTCAGGTGTACAAATAAGAGAGTGGGTCTCCTTGCCTTTCCCCTGGTTACGTCTTCCGTGTTCCCTGTTCTACCTGATTTTTCTCTGTAGTGACTCCCACCGAGAGACGGACCTGGAGGAGCAGAGCTGGGAATCTGTAGGATACTCTATGTCTTTACTCTCTTTCCTTTTCAAAAATTGTGTCAAAGCCCCTTTCCTTCAGTAATCCTGATATTCCCTCGGGAGCTTAGTGAAGATTTAATTGTGAAATTTGCATAGTAACTCAGCAAATAAATTCTCCCATCTCTCATAGACCTTTCCACGGCAGAGGGCCATTTTCGTTATAAATCACTTTTTTCACGATCTCCACTGCATCAGCATTTTGTACCCTAAGGAAAGTGATAAGGAGAAAAATTCCAGTGGCGTGCAGAGTTGGCGTTTGGCTTTTCTGTCTCAGTGTCGGGCCAGGCAGAGGCAGAGGCAGCATGGGGAGTGGCTAACAAGCGCCGTCTCTTCTCCTGCTGCTTCTCCAGGGAACCCTGGGCTGGTCACAGCCTGATGCTCTGATCACTCCCAGGGAACTACACACACCTCTTCGCCTCTCAGCACATGTCATGCTAGGGCATCCAAAGAGGCAAGCAGTTCATGTGGAAATCCCTGAAAATGAGATGCTCGTAGTAAAACTTGTGGGGATGAAATCTGGCAAGCCACTGTCCCTGGAGAAGCAAATTCCTGTGGAAATATTTCACCAGGTTCCAGGAAGACGTATCCCTAGCCTGGTTCAAGTCCAGCCAGAGGTCTTACGCTCCATGTGGGACTCAGCCAAGAAAGGTTTGTTTTGTTTTATTCTGTTTTCTTCCCTCTTTCCTTAGGCTGAAAACACTCAATTCTATGCCATGCCAGATTGTCGTAAATATGGTTGTTTGGGTAAACCAAATAAAAGCAATCTCACCAGAGCCCAGAACACTAGACTTCGTAACCATCTTTCCATGTTTTATTTTAGCACCACCACTATCTTTTCCTTTTTAGTCTGGCCCCAACATGAGTATGATTTGGATCATAAGTGGCATTCACTGCAGATAGCATGGCTCTGACGGCAGAAGAAATGAGGAAGTATTATAACAGGAAACCTTGAAGAACACGACAAAGTTTAAGAATGGAATACTATGCAACAGAAAGAAAGAAAGAAGGAGCTCCTACCCTTTGTGACAGCATGGATGGAACTGGAGAGCATTATGTTAAGGGAAGTAAGCCAGGTGGTGAAAGACAAATACCATATGATCTCACCTGTAAGTGGAACCTAATCAACAAAACAAACAAGTGAGCAAAATAGAACCGGAGATATGGAAATAAAGAACAGACAGTAACCAGGGGGGAGCGGGGAAGGGGATAATGGGGGGGAAAGGGGGAAGGGGGAAGTCAAGGAACATGTATGAGGGACCCATGGGCATGGACAACGAGGGTGGGGGGGTGCTGAATGTGGGAGGTGGGAGTGGATAGGACAGGGGAGAGTAATGGGGGAAAAATGAGGACAACTGGAATTGAACAACAGTAAAAAATATTTTTTTAAAAGGAGGGGGGGGGAAGAAGTATACTGGATTCTTCACCCTGGGTTTCTAATAGCTCTGCCTGGAAACACCAGAATGTAAGTGGTACTGAACAGAGTGCCCTGTTTGACCTGCATGGCATCTCTTGCTCCCTTGAAACTTTCAGGGTTCCAGGAAGAAAATCATAGCGACCCCTTGAAACAACCTACTCATCTGGAAGATCAGGGGTTAAACTAACGAGCCAAGGTTTGGTCGTCCTGTTTTACAGAATATTGTCACTCTTAAAAAAAAAAAAAAACTACAAAGAAAAAGTAAGGAATGTTAAGCAGATAACTTGCATTTGCCTAAAAATTTGAAGATTGCTGATCAAACGTAAGCCCTGTAGTCATTTCTTTCAAACAACGGATTTCAGTTCCTTATTTATTCTGTAACTGATCAAAACACGGTGCCCTAATTTTCGGGTTATGCTTGTCAGCCCCAGGAGATCAGTGAAAATGTGCATTCCGTAGATGAGTCAACCAGTCAGCCTAGCTCTCCTAGATGCATGAGTCTCCGTGGATAAATGCCAAGTGGTCCTTCAATGGGACAGTTTCCTTTTCTTCTTTTTTCCTAGATCCCCCATTTAGTCAACGTCAGTTTCTAGAACTTAACTGAAGCTGCTTTTTTCCACTGACTCTATGACTAAATTAATATTTTTCCCAAGAAAGTGTTATCACAGAGATCATAATGACTACATTATAGATATTAGCAAGATAAACAATACCTATTTGAAACACAGGCTTAAAAGTGAAATACTAGCAATGTTATATTTAAATCAGGAATAAGAAAAGGTGTTCATTCTACCTAATTAGTCATTATTGCTTTGGAAATACTCGCTAAGGAAATGTAACAGAAAATAAAAAAAGAAACCCACTAAATATGTATAAGTATTCACAATAAGAGATATTATTTTTAATTTGTATAACTATGCTTAGAAATCCAAAAGAATTCATCAAAGACTGATAAGAAAAACCGCGCATTTCACTCACTTTAGCAATTAAATAAAAAATACCAGAGAAACACGAAGAAATACAAGTAGGCTAGAACACAGAGAGAGCTTCCTTGCAAAACCCCGCAGAGTCCCACTGTCCCAAACCCTGGGACCGCAAACTGGGAGTCGAATGTGGGACTTGAACAGGAAGGTGACTTGAAGTCCAGGACACACAACAATGAATTTTTTTGCCCCTACTAGAATGGCTGACAGCCAGACATCAAAAGCCACCATCCCTTTGTAGAATGATCACCTTTTTATTGAATAAAAAGAAGGAAATGCCTGGGTGTTGATTTCAGCGCAAAATCACGCTGGGGTTAGTGAACGCAAAGCTTCATCGCCACCCCCATTTGATCTACAGCTGCGGGTGCCCGCCCGGGACAAGCATCATCGCAGTCACGTGAACAGGTAACTCGGGGAAAGAATGGGATGTGAAGAAGGAACGATCAGGCAACACAGGGCGTAACACAAAGGCACGTTAAAGGAATAATAGCCTCTCATTAGTATCCTCAAGGGAATTAAGATATTAAGTTGCGAAACAAGAACAGGATGGCATTAGGGAAAAAAAAACAGATAAAAATATGCGGTAGGAAAACACGAGCGATCTTTTGGCAAGAAAGAACAGTTCAACGAAAAAAGAATCTCGTGCAATAGTTAAAAAGATAAAATTGTTCTCCCACCAATGAGAATTAAAAGAGAAATGAAGAAACATGAGATAGAAGGTGAGTGACAGAGCCAATGATTCAGGAGGTAAAACATCTAAGAGAAATTTAGGCACGAGGACAGAGAAAGCAGAAGGGAACATGTTAACAAGGATAGGATAGAGGTGCCTCAGAGCTGTAGAAACACAAGAGCCACTAGGGTAAAAAGACCCACTGAGAACCTCCAACATCGTGAGTGTGAAGACATTCACACATAGTTTCATGAGAACACCGTAAAAGAAGGAACCAATCCAAGAACTTCCAGGGCAGAAAAGCAGGTCACAGGGATGGGAACTAGGTCATACGTGCTGTCTCACCAAGAGCGCTGTATACAGCAATCTAATGGAGTTCAGCCTGTAATGTACTAAAAGGATTTATATGAAACAGAAGCCTATGCCCTGCCCAGGCAGTCACCCTTTACCATGTCCGAGGACTAACGGGATACTCCTCAGTTCTCTACATACAGGGATACAGGGACACTAGGCATGCAGGGACACCAGGCACCTTATGCGCCAGTCTCGGGAGCCATCTCAGAAATGGGTTTGAGGGGAAACAGCCCACACGAACAGTGAGTGCTCCTGGCCCCGTGCCCAGGTGGCTCCCAGGACACTGGTAGAGAAACTTACATTCTGCATGCAGAACATGAGAGGATTCCTCTTTGCGGGGTCTGATGAGTCTAGAAAAGGAGACAGAAACTAACATTTAGGGCACTGACAGTGAAAAAGCTGGGTCTCCGCCCCATCTCCCGTAGGTGAGGGCCACTTCTCAGGAACCCCACATTTTTGCAGTGCTTCGTGTTAATCTAGGAGTGGATGCACAGGCTCCCCAAACGTCGGAGGGGAGCTGGAGCCTGGAAGACAAAGAGAGCCAACAACAAACAAGATGAAAGGGCTTCGGTATAGACAGATGCAATGCGTGCAGTGGGAAAACTATTTCCAAAAATATTCTCAGTGACATAAGAGGAGACGTTATCCATGAACTAAAAACAGTAAGCTATAAAAATACCCAGTGAATAAGGAAGAGGCCACAGAAATCAAACTACAATAGCAGGAATTTGGAAAACATATCAATAGAAGGTATGAAAAACTAGGTTAGAAGTTCTCCCAGAATGTAGGAAAAAAGGTGAGATGGCCTACATACAAGGACATAAAATGAGAAGATGGGTCCGGTTTCCAATATCCAAATACTACGAATTCAGAAAGGACAGAGGAAAATGATGAAGGATATTATAAAATTCTGTGAATCTCAGTTTCCACCAACCATCAAGTATCTGGCCCATTAAATAAAAATATCTTTACCAAATCATATCATTTTGAAATTATTTGGAAATATACACTAGGGGGAAAATAATAGCAATTTCCAGGAAAAAAAACAGGCCACATATAAAAGGACAAGAAATATAAACAGCCCTTGACAACTCAAAAGCGACACTGGAAACTAGAAGACAACAAAGAAATTTTTTCAAAGTCCTGTGGAAAATTATTTCTAACCTAAAATTCTAATTTAGCTAGGTTATTGTTCAAAAGTGACTGTAGCATAAAGATGTTTTCCAGTGCTATAAATACACTCATAGAAGCTGTGCTTCACAAAATCAAGAAATAACCCCCAAACTAGGAAGACATGGGGTTCAGTGAACAGTGCTGAGGCCCAGGGACTGTCCTGATGAAGGGCCAAGGGCGGCTCAGGGGGACAGTGACATAAGTCCACACTGGGGCAGGAAGACGCCCTGAGATCAATCACGAACAGATAGATTCCCTGATGTATTGAGAAGAGCTTATAGATATGTGATTAATTAATGAGAAGTTTATAGAAAAAGAAATGGAACAAATGTAAAATAAGCATCTCCAAGAGAAGCAGAAATTTCGACTCTCTGTGGTTGAATGGTAAACAATGTTTATGTGAGCTCTGGTCTTTTAGGGCCAATGTCCAGAGTTGGCAATCCATCAGAATCCTGTGAAAATGCAGAGTAGGACAGAAGGGGAATCGATACCTAGAGACTGCAGAGAAAGAGCATAGAGAGATGACTCCAACATTCAGGGGCTATGAAGGTGCCAACGGTGCAAATGGTCCTTTGGAGGGCCGTTTATGGAGTGGAGGGCTATTTATGCCGGTGCACTCGTAGAAGCTGCTCAGCATACGTGCCTCTAATTTATAAACTGAGTAACTATAAATGAAGAACATTCCATATCTGTTTGACATCTTCTCAAGTACCCCAATCACCTCTACAAAATAGCAACCCCCACCATTCCCCATGCCTCTTATTCCGCTTCACTTTGACTCACCTGCTTCCTACCACCCGATGCAGGAGGCGCTCCCTTTAGTCTCCGTTGGACTTTTTCCACCGCAGTTCGAATTTAAAGGACACTTTGGAGAACACAGACTTTGCCGTCATAAATAGCTGTTACATAGAGAATATCAAACTTCACTCTGCATTAGACTAGAATGTGTATTTAATAAATGATTACAGAAAACTACACATGTGATCTTTCTATTGCATTTTATTGAGTATGCTGTTACAGTTATCACCACTTTTTCCCCCTTCGCCCACCTCCACCCAGCCCCCGCTCCCTCGGGCAATCCCCTCCATACTGTTGTGGTGTCCATGACCATGGGTCATGCATATTCGTTCTTTAGCCAATCCCTTCACCATTTTTCATCCAGTCCCCACCCTCCTTCTTTGCCCTAAACCAGAAGTGGAAATGTCAAATTGCAATTTGGCGTCATTTAAACAGCTCTATAGCATGGAAGAAAGCCATCCCTTCAAACTCTCACTGGACTCTACTATCACGAGACGTTTGCCTTCCCAACCAAAACAGGTCAGTGTGCACCCGTGAAAATGCGAAGGCTGTATTCAAAACTACAAATTTCTAGTACGAATGAAAGTTATTTAATAAATGCAAAGGGCAAATAATTCTAATACTAATTATTATTCATATCTTCTATGTCAGATTTGTATGTTAAACATTGCTTACTAAATTTATAAGGTGCTAATTTTTGCCTTAAAAAACAAACAAACAAATGAATTAATCTTGACGAAAGACATCTTGGATTGAAGTTGGGGAAAAAATAACGCCCAGGATCATGGAAATCTGCTCAGCTAAGGAGTGTGGGACTAGGTCCGCTTGCATGTTTCTTGAGGAGGGCAATGCTTTCTGAAATAATTTTCACCCCGGACCCTGGAATAAATTAAGAGTAGAAAGGCCGGGTCAGAACGCATGCAAATCTGGGGTGCACATTTGATTATGAACATGAGATTGGTTGACTTAAGCAATTCTGCTTTAATATTTCCCTAATTAGGTAGGGGACAGCTCTGATTGTGATGAGATTGTCCCACTCTAGCTCAGATTTCCTAGGAGACATATTAATTAAAGCAATTCTCCCTCCTCACGAACTGAAACTTTACAGAGAGAAAGTATACCTCCCCCACCGCATCCTGTCACACACTCAACTCTGCACCACCCCCTTGAGAAAATAGAGTGACAGAAAAAAAAAATCAGCAGCAGAAATAACATTGCAACCCTGGTAAGGTTGTCTGAACATTTTTAGAAAGTTCCAAACAGTACAGACACAATAAATCACCAATGGCTCAGAAAGACATGACAGGTCTTGCTATAACCACAGGGAGAGAAACACCATCAAACAAAAACTTTCTAAATGTAAATGTATAAAACCATACACAAGTGCATCGGCTAACATACCATATGGCAGCAAGTAGAAGAATTAAAACTAGAGATACAGCATCCCTTACATATCTACTCAGACCTTCGTTCAGGGTAAGGTGCCCTAGTGAATGAATCTTCACGAAGCACAGTCGACACCACCAAAGAAATACAGATGACAATTGGTTGGGAGTGTGATAGCTAAGGACAGAGGACACAGTGAGTATCCCGTCACTGATTCCTCCACGGGACGGGCCCTGTCGTGGGAGAGCCATTGAGTCAGAGCAGGGCAGGGAGACCTATCCTCTCTCTCTCTCCCTCTCTCCCTCTTCCACCATGACCGTGAGCACACGCGCAGAAACACATGCACGCTCCTGCGATGTGGGACCTGACGGACGGGGAGAGCGCCGACTCTGGAACGAGGCCGATCTAGGAGGGAATCCCATTTCTGTGACTGCTTATCTATAACTTTTAAAGCCGTTTCCAACCACACTTTTTCATATTTAAAATGTACGTAATAATATAAACTTTGCAATGTTTGAGGCAATAAAATAATGTGAAGTTTTCTGCTTTAATTTTATTATCCTTGAGACAGTACTCACCAAATGGTAGCCCTTTACTACTATTAGCATAAATAGAAAGGTACACTCAATGTATTTTAAGAATGGGAGGTATAGAGAATAAGCAGAAAAGAAGAGACCAAAAAATTCAATATGCACTAATTAAGCAATGTAAAGTAAGTGTCTTTTTTATTGAGTTAAAAATGTTTATTGTCAACTATATGCCAGAAATCATCTCTATCTGTCTAATTCCTCAACTTATCTAACAAAAATTATCATAACAGAGCAACCATGCTTATAGGATTATTCATAACTTGAATTCATTTAATGTATTTCTTAACCATATATACTGAATTGCTGTCCATCTAGTTGTATAATTAGAGAGAGAGATAACTTTCTATTTAAGGATCTTGAAGCCACGGCAGCAACAGTTACTAATCTCCGACACGTATCCCCAAGTCCCTAAGAATGTATCTGATATTAAAAATGAACATGTGCATCCCATGATACAGTCATAAGGGAGTGCTGACTGGTTAAAACTCAGATAAGGACCTTAAAGACATCTTTTTGTGGGAAATCATACACAAAAGAAAGGAAATAAAGTGGGTATGAGGACCTCACCACCTACTTTTCCAGAAATGGGAGTTGTATAGATTTTACCGCGGAGCTCTGTCTTAGCACAGACTGTTACAACAAACCATGGACTGGGGGGTTTAAACAACAAGCGTTTAGTTCTCACGGTTGTGGAGGCTGGGGAGTCTGCCATCAGAGGCTGGGAAGAGCTGGTGCCTGGTGGGAGCACCCTTCGTGGTTGCAGAGGGCTGTCTTCCGGCCTTTTCCCGGTGGCAGAAAGAACTCGGGGCTTTTAATACCCTTATAATGGCAGTAATCTCATTCATGAGGGCTCCACCTTCAAGACCTAAGGACCTCGCAAAGGCTCTGCCTCCAACTATCATCCTAATGGGAATTTAGCCTTCAACATTGAATTTTGGGAGGGCACTGAAGACTAATGGAGGTTGCTATGGACTAAATGTTTATGTCTTCCCAATTTTGAATCATTCCAGTTCCAGAACTTTCACGGGAAAGAGCTATACTCCCAACAAACAGCTTCTGAAGGAAACCCAAGAAGACTCCTGGAGCTCCACTTAGAAGACCCGGTTCCACTACTCCTCACTCTATTCCTGCAGCTATTTGTAGAATAAATACCTTAATATTCCTAAACCTGCTTTATTGTCTTAATAAAGTGAAATTAATGGTTCTCGTATGTCTGCTGCAGACCGAGTCATGAGCATATACAAAGCAATGTTATAAGGAGTAGGTCAGAAGGCAGGAAGCGGGGTGGATGGATGGATGAGGACACAGCATTGGTGGCTCTCGTCGTCCCATCTGCCAGAGCCTGGAGTACTGAGAGTCCAGTCCACTCCTGAACTGTAGACTCTTCAGGGCACTGTTCACGTGTGAGCTGGGCACGTGTGAGCACTTCAATGCTCTGTAGTAAACCCAGGGTAGGAATTCAGGGCCGTCACGCGAGAACCGCTTTTATCAGAACACAGGGCTCCAGGGGTCACGACAATGGGAATTTGAGAGGGTGAGTCTCCTTGGCCGGGCCCTGAATAGGAGGTGTGGAGAGCTCCTGGTGTCCAATTCTTTCAGAAACTGGGGCAAAGCAGAATTTAAGGGAAGGTCCTGAGAGAAGGTCTAGGGGGTTCTCACTGCATCTAAACCGATGTTCCCATTCCTGCTGTTTCCCAGGATCAGCAGGCCACACGTGTGTATCTGTTCCTGTGTGGCTCTCTCTCGGGAAATGTGCTCTGGCTCCGATGCAAATTCACGTCGATGCCTAGAAAGAGATGTTACTTGCTATAAAGCCATGCCAAAATTGTTTCCACTTCTTTTCCTAAACCCAGGGACCCATGTTCAGGATATCTTTATGGTAAAAAATGACAAAGATTAAAAAAATACAGACCTGAGGCTGCATAATTTAAAAGTATACAAACATGATTTTTCCAGAAACCTTTTTTTAAGGTATAGTAAATTCAACTTTCTAAACGCCCTTGGCTGAGTTTATCTCTAAGTATGAAAATGTGATGTCTATTAATCTACTCTTTTCCCTTAGCTTGGGGTTTCAGAATACATAAACTACGCCCAGCAGCCCATTACAGCCTAGACCGTCCCCCAGCCTGGGCTTCTTCAGCAGCGGGATGGGCTAGGAACGTGCGAATAGGAACTATGATGCTGCCATGTACCAGCAAGAGTAAGTTTTCTACAATACAGACACGCTCATTTCTGTACTAGGGAGACTGTGACTGTTCAGCTTAGAGAGTTTTCTAAAATGGCTTTTAAAATAAGGGAAATACAGGAAAAGTGAGTGCACAAAATAAATTTGGGCTTCCAAAAGATTTTGGTGATTTTTGCCGGGGAAACGTGGTGAATATGTAAGGTGCGACGTGAGAACCCATTATGGATTTTAGAACTGGGGAAGAGACAGAAACTAGAGACCAGAAACCGCTGGTCATTCCTCAGCTTCAGACAAAGTTAAGAGTTACTTCCTTAAGACTCTGCTTATGGTTAGTTAATCCTCTGGTGCTAATTTCCTTCAATATCATTATTAACAACATGGAAGTGCTAAATGTGCTGATAAAAAATAATTACACAGTCTGTCAAGGCTCGGAGAAACTGTAAGGAAGGCAGAAATAAGTCACGAAGATAGCCACGGGAAGAAATTGAGCTTAGATAAGGAAAAGTGAGGCTGCCCTGAAAATCATTTCCAATCATCTTCCTAAAATCCCTCAAAGTGAACATGAAATGTTAGAGAGACGGCATTATGTGGAGCAGAAGCTCAGTCCTCCTTGATTCTGGGGACCTAGTCCCGTTTTAGCCAGGTCAGTTTAAACAAGACACAGCAGAATTCAGAATTAGCCTGAAAGGGATGACCCAGGTAATAACGGAAAAAAGCCTGAACATGCTGTTCCGGGGAGAGATGTTAACACATAATCAGTTCAACATGGTATACCTTGACTCCAGGAACTGGAGTGAGTAATTGGAAACAATTGCTACACCTCAGCTGTGCCTTGGACAATTCATGAGTCATCGTAAGCATAGCTGTACTGCAATATTATCTCCCTAACTGGTGCCCTCAAAATAGGCCCATTAATTCAGTTAGCAACTGGTAAAAGGCTCGTATTTATTCATAACTAGTCATCCACAGAAGGGGAGAGTGTTAAAAGCTCGACAATGCACACTTCGCCCTTTGTTCTCCCATCCTTCCTCGGCTTGCACACTTCCAGTGACTCATAGCATCTGCCATAAAGAAACAAGTTCAAGTACTTGGTTTTCCTACAGGCCAAATATTGCTCAATTCCTCTAAAATTGAGTTTCTGATGCTCTGAGTTTTCAATTAAGGGGACTATGCTCTGTTTTTATTTTTGAAGGGAGAGAGAGAAAGCAGACGACAGATACAAAACAGACCTCTGGGTGGGGCCTTTGCAATATGTCTGTAGGGCCTCTGTACTCACTCATAGTTTTTGTGGCCTTTAGACAATCCACCCACAGAAGCAGGATTCCAGGATGGTGTCCCCTGCCAGAGGTATGTTTGTGAACTCTCTCCTTCCACTCCCAACCAGTCAGAGAGCGTGCATTCTGGGAATACAGTAAATCTAATTCAAGTGTGACGAAGAGAATACAGTGCTGCAAAGCAAATAGTTATCCTAAGACTCCTATCTATCTTCCTGATCTTCTTGAAAGACTTTCAAAGAGCCATTTTTCACTGAAAAAAAAATCTGTCTGTTGTGGGGAAGCAGTTGTAAGATCACAAAGTAAAGCTGATGCCGCCCTTTTCCTTTTCCTTGTATAAATCAAAAAGAAGAAGGTGAGGGGACACCAAAAGAAATACCATTTTCCATGAAAATAGAATCACTTAGAACCTAAGCCAAAAGATGTATTGAAAAAATATTCACCGGGTGCCATGAAAACTGCACCAGAGTGGGAAGGACACCAAGAGAGGATGCCCAAAAATCCAAAAGGACTTTTCCAAACTACTCTGCAAAAGCAGTTGCTTAGGACCAGCCAAGGGTGGGAGCCCTGATAACTGGCCACATGCTTAGGGCTGGAGCCGGATGGGCTAGAGCTGGAGTGTGGGGGAGCCATAACGAGCAGGCTTTTGCATATGGATTTGAAATCACTGCCTGGCCTGGGAAATCCCAGTCTCTGAAATTAAAGTAACATGACTATATTCGTGTTGCTCCTGCTGCCCTAACAAAGGAGCCCTGGCTAGGTGGCTTAAATGGCAGAAATGTATTGTCTCACAGTTCTGGAGGCCCTAAGCCCAAAATACAGGTGTCAGCAGAGGGGTCCCTCCTGAAGGTGCTAGGGAAGGGTCTGCCCCAGGCCTCTGTCCTAGCTTCTGGCGGTTGCGGATGATCTGGGAGTGCCTTGTCTTGTAGCTGCATCACTCCAATCTCTACCCCTCCTCCTCTACCTTCACACGGTGTTCTCCTGAGGGTGTGTTCGTCTCTGAGTCTCTTCTCCCTGAAAGGTTACCAGTCATATTGCAATAAAGACCCACCCTGTTCTACCATGACCTCATCTCTAATTACATCGCAATGACCCTAATTCAAATAATGTCACATGCAGAGGTTCCAGGAAGGACATGAATTTGGGGGGGACACTATTCGACCTAATACCATAACCCAAAATGCCAGGTACCCTTGGGCTTCTGGAAAAAGCAATAGAAAAATGGAGGAAAATATTATCCCATGTTTTATATTATTACTCGTGTTGAAAAAAGAGTCAAGTTCCAGTAACAATTGATACAGATCAAAACCATCGAGTTTCTAGGCTTTAAAGAAAAGAAGAATCTTTCTTTGGTGTACCCAAGCTAAACAAATAAATAAAATGACCAGGCACCCATGAGGGATGAGAGACAAAAAATACAAGTTAAACAGCTTTGGACTTCTCTATTGAGACATTCAGAGCAAGGCCTATAAGTTCGCAGGGAAAAAAAGCATGAATTTATGCCTTGTTACATTATTACTTAAAAATAAAGGCAAATTAAGAATATAGTACCCCTGACGCTTTGAAAAAAGCTAACAGAAAATTAGAATACAATTCAGCAAAATCAAGTAAAGTTTAAAATGTTCCCAGTCTGCAATGCTTTTGAATCCATTCCTAAATAATAATGTGGAGAAAGCCTTACACATGTAGACAGTGAGCAGCTTGCAATGTTCAGGGAAGTATTGTTGGCACGGGTTCCATATTGGAAACAACCTAAATATTTATCAATGGGAGACTGTGCTCAATGCTAGGAGTTGGCAAGCTGTCTTTGTAAAGGGCCAGACAGTATTTGTTTTTGGCTTCGCAGGTCATACCGTCTCTGCCTCAACTACTCAACTTTGATTTGTAAAAACCAGACATAAGCCATTCACAAATGAATGGGTGTGGCGACTTTCAAAAAACCTTTATTTACAATATTAGGTGACAGGCTAGATTTTGGCAACCCTTGATATATGAGGATATAACAAAAACTAAGGAGTGCACAAAGAATAAATGGGAAGAATCCACACTCAAAAATGCTTACACCAGTGAATTTCTTTAAAATCAAGGTGAGGGTATTAATTCCAGACAATGAGCTACTTGTGAAATGACCAACAGCCATGAGTTTTCCTATAGGTTTGACCCCCAAACAATACACACAGCACTGAAGGAAATATCAAAATAACATTTAAAGCACTGCGGCCACCAGAAACATAACTTTCAATTTTCCAAAAATTCCCTTTTCTCCACAAAAATATTGTTTTCTTTTTAAGAAAATAACTTTTCATTTTGGAAAATAATGTTTAATAAAGTATTTATTTAAAAAAATATTTGCATAAATCTTAAAACAAATATTTAAAGGGAATAGAAAAATCCAGGATTCAAATCCAAGTGAGTCCATTTATACCTAAGTCATTATACCCCAAATGAGTGTTTAGACCTAAACAAATAAAGTTTGCCCTATTGTAGGGGCTGGAGCACTTTCTTTGTGCGAACCCCGCTTCAGGGCATGGAAGTACAATGGCTATGTGTTTCCTGGCCCGCAAAGGAAGGCTGGATGGTTCAAGAACAACCATCATTCAATAACTATTCACTGTGACGATAGCACTGTCTTAAGTCCTGGGCAGAAGCAGAGCAAATCCAAGAGAAAAGAACTGATGATCAAGTACATTGCACATGGAAGAGCTGTGATCACTAAACATTTGATGAATTCAAGGATGGATAAATGAGTGAATGCCCAGGTCAATACTGTGACCCTTGAGCCTTTGGTTTACCAGAGTATTAACAAAGCTCTATGATGGAATAACAAGTACCACTGTGGAAAAAGCAAACTCCAGAGATCACTTCCCTTTCTCTCCCCTGCCCAGACACACACCAGGAAGATGCTAACTCCTCTACACACAAGTCCTGCCTGCCCTCCACTTGGGTGGAGTATCTGAAGTGCAGAGTGGAAAATAAGGGCTGAAACACAGCCTTATTTGGGTACAAGCCTTGAGAGATGAAAAGAAGAGAGGAATGCAAGCCCAGTTAGAGAGTATCAAACATAAAGTGTTAGTAGACAGGGAGAACAGCAGGCTACAACCTGCCAGCTACTCGAACCAGCTCCAGGTGCCCCAGGTTTCTCACGCTCCCTTCCCTGTCTCTCTCTCTCTGTCTCTCTGTCTCTCTCTCTCTCTCTCCCCCCTAGACTAACAAGAATGTGTTTTGGCGGGATTACTTCTTGTCACTGACAGACACACGTTGCATGAAAGCTTCCATGCTGTCGGAGGAAAGATGGGGAGCATTCACATTCAATACTCGCCACTTTGGTGGCCTTGGCTACAATCATTTTTTCCTACAAAAGAACCTCACCTGTGAGAGCTAGAGAATGATGCTTCCTCATTCGGGGCAAGGAAGATGCTCTGGGGGTGCACTGGAAGTGTTCGAGGATCTCAGGGAAATGTCCTACTCATCCTGGGAGGGCATTCCATTGTCATGTGTCAGCCAGGAAGGAAAAGAATCAAAAGAGATCGAAAGAGAGAAAAGAATGCAGGCGGTCACAGTGGTGCGCGCTCTGTTGAAGGGAAGCGAGCGGCCCTCCACTTGCCAGAAGATTTGGCGAGAGAGGCTTCTTACAATTCTGCAGCCCAGTGTCGACAGCCCTTGGCATATTTTCAGCATGAGGTACATTAACAAATAAGAAAAAGCATCCCCCTGGGCCTCTAATAACATTTATTTCATGCATCATTTCCTCAGAGGAATAGGAGGTGGTGTATTTTTTATTCCTGGTGTGTCCTGTCTCAGAAATAATGGCCAAGCTCACCTGTTTACGTCGTTGTATTTTACAGCCCTCCTGAAGCTTGGCTTGTCTTTCTCCAGCCCTTCCTCATCTTTCTATGCAGTCCGCACAATGCCAGTCCAAACAGAAGGGAATGGCGGCTAATGGAGACGCTGGATTACGGAATCAGTGGTGCCTTGGGCAAAGATGCAGTGTAAACTGAAATTAGGATACACAAACAAACATTAGAGTGATTCCTAAACTGTCTTCCCTTCGGAGTCCTATGCAGCCACCAGGCCCTCTGGGCTTCTCTGTTCAGCAGAGTCAGCCCAAGTGTAACCTGTGCCCCTGGGCCTGGCTCAAGCGTTCTTCTTGGCTCTGTGGCAGGGAGGCTCCTGAGGCCCAAGACTGGTGATTCACAGAGTAACTCCAAGTTCTGGGTCTCCCCTTCTTCACTTCCTCACCAGACCGCTGGACCATAATCCTTACGAGCCCCTTTCTCAGCTTATTTTGGAAATAAAATGAAAACACCCATGTGTGGAATCTAATGAGCAAACTGAACTAACAAGCAAACTGGAGACAGACTCATAGATAGAAAACAGGCTGACAGCTATAGGGTTAGATGAACCGAGCAAAAAAGGACAAGGATGCATGGGCGTGGACTGTGGGGGGAAGGAGGGGGTGGAGGTGGAAGAGGGTATAAGGAGACTAAATGGTAGTGGAGAAAATACACTAAAAATAAAATAAAATAAAAATGATCTTTCCACTTGATCTCAAGGGTCATCTCCCCCCAAACCTCAGCCCTCTTGATAAAATGAGCCCGCAACAAGTACCCAGCCATGGAGGACTGTGGGAAGGCCCTGCCCAGCCCCAGAACAGACCTCTCCCGCTCAATGTGACCCTCCTCCAGGGAAACGACAAAGCTGGGTGAGACATGTTTCAAGCTGCAAAGCCCTGAGCTACAGTAATGACACAGAAAAATGTTTGTGATCAAATGTTAAATGGAAAACAAAATATGGAATCATGTCTACATTAGTTATAAGCACAAAAAATGTATTCATTCAGTAAGAGAACATAGAACATGAAGAAATGAAAATGGCCATTTATTGCAATGGTGAATCACAATGAAAGTGTTTCTTTCATTTCAATTTTTAACATATGACATTGTGTGACATGGAAAATAAATGAAACATCTGATCATGCCAAGTTGCATCCCAAAGTTAGCACTTGTACGCTAAACTTATAGTTCAATGTCCTCAAACCTACATATTTGCTGAATGTACAACCAGCTCATCACCACAACACCAGCCCTGCAACTGGCGACAGAGATAACTGACTTGAAACCCTCTCGCCTCTGTCATTCATTCCCACTGTCCCATCTGGCTGCTTGAAGGGTTGTGTAAGCATCTCAACAATCCGAGGAATAAGATGGCCACATTACTGTATTGCACAATTGATACCAGAACAAAGGCTTGTGTCTTCTGCTGCCCTTTCAATCCCATCATACAAATGTCAAGACTTTCACGAGTGGGTATGTGTGTATCAAGCTACACCTTCGTCATAATTGCCCGGGTTTATTTTACAGTATATTAAGATCTATACAGACAATTTTAAATCAGTTCAAAGTATTCTTGACTATTCTATTGTGTGTTCAGAATGTCACCAAGAACTGGAGGGGATTCAAAAGAAATAAAAGGAAAAAACTCCCTGCCTTAGCAACAGCACTTAGAGAGGGCTGCGGTTGGGTGTGGGGAACGGAGTCACGGAAGAGTCAAAGGCGGTGAGCAAAGTTATACAAGCACCTCCTTTTCCAGATTCTGCCTGTGTAAACTGGGTCAGTTTTGTAACTTGAGAACCATTCTCTCCAGGTCGTCATGTTTAAGAAGGACTACAGAACAATGCTGTTCATCATTGCTGAGCACAGGTAAGGAAGGGAGAGGGGAAGGAAAGTAGATGGCATAAATATCTGTATGAAAAAGAAAACAGGAAGTAGAACAGGAAGTGAGTGATTAGGTTGAGAAAGAATTTGTGCAGACAGTCCCAGAAAGATTGACAGTAGTAATCCCCAATCTCTACCGCCGAGGGCCACCTGTATTGCTTTATTCAGTAGGATGCACATTCTTGCAAACTTTTATCTGTTAACCACATAACAGTTATTGTTTGCTGATTAATTGGCTTCATCATTTGTGTTCACTGACAACATGCAGAATTGCCAATCAGAGCTTTTAATCATCGCAAATGAACTTATTTTGGTACAACTGATTTAAAAAGGGTCCTTTCCTCCCAAAATGGTGACTTCATTATCAGTCATCACAGCCTCACTGCAGAAAATCATTAATTTTTGATATATCGAAAATAGCTCTAGTACAGTTACTAGCTCAGAACACTGAGGTTAGAACTCAGAACTCAGAACACCCAGGTTAGAAACCAGGGTGGTAAGGTCTGGAGTGGCCAAAGACACTGCAGAACACAAAAACCAGACTCAGCCAGGAGGCAGCTAGCCTCGAACATGCCAGACTTACTCAGGGAACATGCTCATGAGTCTCCTGGACATCACAGTCACCGGGTGCCATTGGCCAATGGCTGGGAGGAGGCTGAGGGAGTTCCTGGAGAGGCAGACAGCCTCCCCATTTATACTTGAGTTCCATTTCCCAATTGATCTCCCAATCTATCTTTCATTACCTTTCCAGGTGTATGCTGGCTAATGGTGTTTTTGAGAATGTGTTGCTCATTTCTCTTTTAAAGAAACAGTCACTTATCGGTATTTTTTGGGAGACTTAAGGGTGTATGATAAGATTGCCATTATTGCTTTTAAAGTTGGACCCTCTGTGTTCCTACTCTAGAATCAATTATACCCTGCATACTACAAAAGGAAAGAAAAAGAAAAAAACTTCTATGTCACTCAACCCCACAATGGCTTCGCAAATTGGACTCTAATTGAAGGGCAGAGTTTGACATGAACAAGAATGAAGACACCCTGCAGGTGGCTGTCAAGGGCCAGCAGTTTTTGTGGGCAGCATGGTTAAAAGGGCAGAAGGGCAGACCTTCTCTAGGAAAGCCTGTGGGTACAGAACAAGAATTGGAATTTAATCTATAATTAAATCACCACCATTGCAGCCATTTCCAGAGGAGTACCCCCACGATAAAGGAGAATCCCTCTAGTAAAGGACCAGCATTCTTTAACTTTCTCTAGCCCAGCATTCCCCAAGGTAATTTAAGCACAGGAATCTTCTTCTGTGCTATATATGTGAAGATCCATCACCTCCTGGTAATTCCGTGAAAACCACAAGCAGAGGGTTTAGAATGTGGAGAAGCCCCATGATCAGTAGGTGGTAGCTGGAAAGCTGAGACCAGAGATACTGGTGTAGGAACTCACAAGTACCACAAAAGGGTACATGAGCACTCAAGGAGAGAATGCAGAAGGTAAGTCAGATAAGATCAGGAGATTTTAACATAATCTCTTCCATTATTTGGATATCCTAAAGAGAGAGAGAGAAGGAACAGGGGAAGCAGAGAAGGAACTGTCAGAGTGTATCGGTTTTGTGTGGCTGCTATAACAAATTATTATAAACTGGCAGCTGAAAACTGCAGAAACGTATTCTCTCTCACTTCTGAAGCCCAGAAGCCCCAAGTCAGGGCTTACTTATTGGGCTGAACCCAAGGTGTCAGCAGGGCGGCCTTCCTTCTGGAGGCTCTGAGAATTGTCTCCCCGCCCCTTTCAGCTCATGGCATTCCTTCATTCGTGGGTGCATTGCTCCAGTCTCAGGGCCAGTATCTTCAGTTCTGTCTCTGCTCGGTCTTCACAGCACCTTCTCCTCCATGCATCTCTGTCCAAGGTCCCTCTGCCTTTCTTATAGGGATGCTGTGGTTGTCTTTCAGGGCTCATTGGGGTAATCCAGGAAAATCCATCTCAAGATCCTGACTTAATCTCATCTATAAAAATCCTTATTTTTTTTTTTTGTTTTTACTTTACATTATGATTTTTTGACATATAAGGTAACTGTCACAGGTTCTAGGAATTAGGAAATGGCTAACCTATGAAGGCCATTGTTCAGTCCACCACTGAAGATAAGGAAATAATTTGGAAATCTAGGGTGAAGAAACTTTTAACAAGGAGTGAGTGAGGTCAAGTGTAGAGATAACAAGAAAGAGGGGACTTGAAAGAAAAATTCAGATCAGAAGGCCACTGCCCTTTTTTCCGTTGCCTTTTCAACCCACCAGGTAAATGTCAAGACTTTCCCCAGTGAGTGTGTGCACCAAACCACACCTTCACCCGTCATTAATTGTCCAGGTTCATGGAATGGTATGTTAAGTTCTAAATGGACAACTGTGGCCAGAACCATTCCAGCCCCACGATGAAGTGGGGACAAGAACTGGGAGACAAAGCAAGTGTAAACTTTTCAATGTAATGATCAAAACCCATGACTAACTTATATTTTGTCATGTGCCTATGCTTATACAATAGGTTTTCATGTAGCTTTTTGTAACAGTAAGTAAAAATGACACATTGGTGTTATTTTTCTGCTTCTTTTCACTTGTGCATATTATTCCTTGGAATATTATTCCTTGAATAATATTATTCCTTGCGTAATATTATTCCTTGCATAATATTTTCCCAATGCCTACTGCCCTCAACAGGTGACAAAGTGTTCCATGTCCTCTCATTTGTGCTTTTTGCCTCAGTCTGCATGTCCCCTGCCTTCCTCCTTCTCTTCCTCTTGCATCCTGTTCTCCATGCTCCCATCAGACCTGGCCTTCTTCGCCCATCTCCCAGCTAGGCACCGAAATAGCCAGCCCTGATCTAAGCTCAGCTGAGAAAGAAGAGCCATGAAAGCAGCAGAAAGAAGGGAGCAGGAAGGGTAAGGAAGATTTTCTCACGTTTTTGTTGGAAGGACTCAAATCATTGGAAAATAGGAAGAAAATAACATTAAAGACATTTGACACCAATTATAGCTTTACATGCATAATCAAGTACATAGAAACATGGCAGAATTCATTAGAAATAAGAATGATTATAATCAAAATAATACCTCTATAGGTATTCTCAAGAACTCATGTTTCCGTTTCTTTTTTTTTTTTCTTCTTACAGTGTGGCTTAGGTACTTATTCTTAGAGTACATGAGAATCCTGTGACATCATGGTGCCCAGTTTGTCTCACCTCAGAGATAACTCATGCTACCTGGGAGGTCAAGGGCTCAGAACCCCAAATCTTTTGAAATACAAAAAAACTGTATTTCGTTAATGTTTCAGCAGCTTTATTTGTAATAGCCCAATTGTTCATCAATAAGACAAATTGTGATGAATTTCTTTATCAGAATACTATAAAACCACCAAAAATCAATCACCTAGAACAACATATATCAATGCAGATAAATTTCATAAAATCAATGCTATGGAGAAAAAAAAACAAATTAAATTCACATAAATAAACTATGACACTTTTAATATAGAGTTTAAAAGCAAGTAATAGTCATTTCTTGAGCTTACTTATTCCATGTCCAGGGATATTTGGCCTCCCTTACAGCTTCAAGTCCACGGAAACTGAAAAACCGGCCCGTCTCCTACTCCTGATCTCCGCCAGGATAGGGGCGGGAGTCTTCCAACAGCCCAAGGCCAAGCCAGCTGGAGTAAGCAGAAAGTAAAGGCCTATGAGCCCAAATGGCCAGAGAGCAAGGGCTGAAGCATCAAAGCCCTGGACACAGCTGCCTACCATCTCAGTGGACAGTGTAGCCTGGAAACAAGGATTCCCTTGGGACCATTTCAGTCAGCATTTGTGCCTGAAGGGAAACAATCAGGGAAAAAATAAGAATTCTTTTGGGGAAAAGACAGTGTCCAAGAAGCAGGGTCACGAGCAGCAAGCTCAGCAAGTAACACAAAACACGTGTTTGAGCTCTTTCACCAGCAGTGGACCATCCCCGTCCACTTCCACAGACAAAAGCACTATAGCTTATGAAGTAGTCCATGAGTTTAAGAAAATAGATTTTAGCCCTGGCTGGTATAGCTCAGTGGATTGAGCACGGGCCTGTGAAGCAAAGGGTCGCTGGTTCGATTCCCAGTCAGGGCACATGCCTGGGTTGCAGGCCAAGTCCCCAGTAGGGGACACATGAGAAGCAACCACACATTGATGTTTCTCTCCCAGTCTTTCTCCTTCCCGTCCCCTCTCTCTAAAAATAAATAAATAAAATATTTAAAAAAAAAAGAAAATAGATTTTAAAAGTGTAGATTTAAAGATGCTTTTAAAACCAGGGAACAAACATAAAACCCTGGCTAAGATGGGCACGTGTCCTAGGTTATGTCTAGGTGCGCAAGCCCCTCATTAGAACCCACTGGTCTCGTGTACTGGGGCATTTCCCCAGCTTCGCTGAATCCACGCTTCTGTGTCCAGAACGGTCTTTCACGTTCCACCAAAAAAATGCTGGAAACAGAGGCTCCACAAAGATACGATCAGCTGAAGGCAAATGGAAAAGCAAGACCAAGTCTTTGGATTGTGACACAAGGATGCTGAATCTTGGTCCCCAGGACCTGCAGAAACAACAACGTTCTATCCGGGACCATATGCAGAGATCTCTGTCTTTAAGTCCCAAGTGCTACGTGCCCTCCTTGCCAGGAGACATGGTCTCGCCTCCTCCGAGAGGCGTGTGGCTGCCTTCGACCAAGTGCATGGGGGACTGCAGGCCTTCCAGGACCATTCTCTTTGCCGTGGCTAATTCCGGCCCATCTCACATTTGGGTATGAGAACTCCACTCCATAATGAGGGGAGATTAGAGTGCGTCAAGTAGTCATAACTAATAACTAAAATACATTTAAATAGAAAAGGTTCTGCATATGGATGTGCCCCTTTTATCTACACACTCTCTATCCTGCTTTAAGTATTGCTATGGAAATGAAATTCTATCCAGGAGTCTTTTTTAGAATGCAGGTTCTGTAAGGAATTTCCCCTAATTCCTGTCTTGTCAGAGTGTTAAATAATTGCTTCACTTAAACCAGTTGCCTGCTGGACACAGGAACCTCAAATTCATCAAGGGCAAGATGGATCCCTGTCTCTCCACCCTCCCTTTATACTCCTGCCTTGGCTTAATGCCTCCACCACCTGGGCCTCTCTCAAATCAGGAGTCTGGCCGTCACCCGGACCCTCCCCGCCCGTCCACCCCATCCCCACTCAAGCTCCAAGTGCCAAATAGCTCTCTTGCCTCTTGGGCCCCAGGCCTCCTCCCAGCCCTACCTCATGCCCTCATCTCATTTCTGAATCACAAGAGCCTCTCCAGTGTTTCCTCCGTTCTAGTGCCCTCTTACATCCTAATTCTGTGGGACTAAGAGTAAACCCTCTACCCTGACTGTCTGCCTACACCACTTCCCTCGTAAAACCCCCCAGTGGCTCCCACGTCCCCAGGACGCAGTCTGACTTCCTTAGATGGACACGGCGGGCCTTTATAATACGCCCCGCTAATTTCTCCGCCCCACTCCAGACCTTTCGTTTTCTACAGGTCAAAACCAAATCCTGCATCCTTTTACCAGTACGACTGGGACTTTGTTCACTCTGCACCCTCTCTCTCTCCCTGGATTGCCCCCCTCGCATTGATGGTTCTCCTGACCCCCTAGTCTTTTGAAACCAGACCCGGACCCAGGCCTCCTGGCCGGCAGGAATGCTTCGCTGGCCATCTGGGCTGGCTGAACCATCCCCCGGCGGCCCGTGGGGGCTGCCCACGCGGCCCCTGTAGGCGTCTCCCTCAGCCAGGCCATGCTACAGGGAAAGGACCTATTGCAATGGTTTCCCACGGTCTATGGTCTTCGTCTTGTTCTACCCAGGGACTACCATGATCAGGAGAACAACAGGCTCGGAATAAATGTACGCAGGAAAAAAGGCCTAGAGTGTGTTTTCTTCCAGGCCTTTCGGTGTGTTTTCTCATTTGCTTAAAAGGCGAACGACCCGCTGACCAGGTTCTTCCATTCCCTGTGTCAGAAGGGCCAACGCGAAGCGGGGTGTTTCCCAACGAAGGCACAAGGGGGTCGTGGGCCTCCTCCTCCTCAACGCTGCGCACATCTCTGCATTTCAAAGCTTGTGGAGGTGGAGAAGGGAAGAAAACAGTCGAAATGAAAATGGTTAAGTTAATTAATTGTGAGCTTGCTTGTAGGACCGGCACGTTTATTTAATCAGTTGCCTAGTAACCCAGCCTGCCTATGTTGTGAATCTGATCAGGCCGCCGCCGGAGCACCAGACGGGCCGTTCCTTCCACCCGCCACCCGCGCTCGCGTCCTGCTTTCATGCCCTTTGGGGTCTGAAACCCCACATCCCCCTCCTGCCCGAGAGCAGGGAGGCCGTGAGGCAGAAACACGCTTGAGTCGCCTTCTCCCCGGCCCTCTTAGTCTCTCTCCATACCCTCCACAGCCAAGGCAGGAAGGCCTTCGCATGAACGTGACCTTTCAGAGGTGAATCACAGGACTGAGAAAAATGACTCACACCCGCCTTCCCCCTGGGGTGACCTACACACCAGGCTCTGAGTAGAGCCCCACAGCTCTGCAAAACCCCATCGTTTATGCACCCCCATCGGCACGCGAGGAACGTTTCCTCGCCCCCCGGGTGAGGGCCTCTGCACCAGGGCAGAGCAGAGAGGGCCCTCCGGGATGTCGGGTTTGTGTCGTGTGAGCTTTTCTGAGTGACCTTAAATGGGGAAAGAGAATGGATGCTGAGTTTCATCACGCGAGACCAGCTCAAGACAAACTGTGCCGTTTTGTTTTCTGTCTGGAAAAAAAAAATAACTCACGCACTGACAGGCCACTGAGCGCGGAGAACTCCTTTGGTGCTGGATTTATTGGCGGCTTTGAGGACAAGAATTTGCTTGCAGTGTTTCACCTCCCTCGTGCCGTTCTCTTAGCCGGCCGTTTTGAACTCCCCTCCCCCATCTTTATCCCCAGCCATCCCTGTTCTTAAGCCAAATAAAAAGGAAACATCCATGACATAAAGATCCGTGTTTCTGCTTTGACACACCATGACAAAATTTTTAGACTATCATGAGGTGGGTTTTTTTTCCCCCTCTATTTGTCAGTCTCTCTGTATAAAAGACTCCATCTTCCATAAAGAATTCCCACCAGAAATCTTTATACACACCCTCCATCAGAGAGACGCTCTGCCTTCGTGCTGTGCAGAAAGCTAATCTAATTAAGACAGGATCTGCTACATTTAATAGCCTGCTATGACTTTTTCCAGGCCTAAGGTAGCTGCGAGTCGGAGCAGCTCTGACATGTAAGACTCCATCGTCCAGGTGACCGATCTCAGGGTCCAACACTCTCCTTCCTTGGGGAGCTCATCTTGTTTCGGAATGGATGATATTTTCAAACCAGGATATCCTACAGGTAAATGCCCTGGGAGGGGCATTGGGGACTGAAACTTCTAAATCTTGGCTTTGCGATGGTATGTCCATCCTGGGGTTGTTTTAGGGATAGATTTGAAAATGTAGACACAGGGCTGGCCTCATGGGGATACGACCCACACAGTCAGTCACTCAGCACACTGGTGAGTGGACCCCTTGCTTGGTGTAATGCTCTGCTGTCTTGTCTTGAAATTCTTAATTTTTGAGCTAAGAGACCTGCATGTTTATTTTAGGCTGAGTCCCACTGGTTATGTAGTTGGTCCTGTGTACGTAAAATTCTCTGCATGCTGCCTATTGCGTGATAGCTACAAAACAATTACAAACCTCTCCTCCCCATCGCACCCTCCAGCATCTGATTATAAAATTCAAGCTAGTAGGGCTTTTTTTTTTAATTTTTAGAAAAGATTGTATTTATTTAAGTTTAGAGAGGGGAAGGGAGGGAGAGAAACATCAACATGTGGTTGCCTCTCAAGCACCCCCTACTGGGGACCTGGCCCCAGGCCAGGCATGCGCCCTGACTAGGAATCGAGCCCTTTAATTCGTAGCCCAAATCGAACCCTTTGATTCATGTGACTCAATCCACTGAGCCACACCAGCCAGGGCTCAAGCATGTGGGTTTTCTCTCACTTCTAAATAGGACAACTTCTTGATCAATCTAAAAAACCCTACCAACATGTCTCCCAATAAGGTCTGCATCTATTTATAAGGAATGGAAAACATGTTCATATATTTTAAAAAAGTGAAATGTCATATATGCATGCTTATATGCTTGTACATGTAAAAATTAGCAATTATACAAAATCCATAGCAGATTTTAGGACTGAGTTTCTGGATGGGGACCTAATTTCCACTTCTTCTTTTTTAACCTTATTTTTGTTTGGGTTAGTTTCTATCATATGCATGTTTTACCTTAAAAAAATAACAAAACTTACCTTTGCCTTACTTATATCTCAGTAACCCTGTCTATCCACACATGTGAATATACATACACTGCTAACTTTTCACTTGTCTGAAAAAACAGAGCTGGGGAAGGGATGGCTTCCCCAGAATCCAACCAATGTTCCAGAATTCAAGAAGCCCGAGTTTTACTCCACGCCCAGCCCAGGAGCAGTTCACACTCAATGGAGTCGATGGATGTTTCCTCTGTGTCCCTCGCACCCCACGGCGCAGTCCCAGGGGCACCAGGAAGAAAGGGTCGCCGGCACTCTTTCGCTGCAGACCCCACCCCGCTGGTCTACCCAACCTCAGAAGGCATGTGCGCTCACAGGCAACTGTCTGTACTGCAGGTTAACAAGGAGAAGGATGGCAGCCCACTGAAAACACATGTTCTAACGATAATCTGCTTGGGGCTGCTGAGAAACACGCTATCTGATGGTATCTTGGAAGCAAGAGGTGGAATCCCTATGAAATGAGATTTTTCCAAAGTATCCAAGTGAAGCAGTTGTTGTTTTTCCCCTCCCCACCAGAGCACAGGATGAAAGACCTTCAGCAATGACAAACGATGTAATGCACACGCCCAATCAGCCTGGTTAATTACCATGTTAATAATTAAGCATGTGGTCTGAATTTGCATTCAGCATTTCTGTTGAATTCTGTGGGGCACCCCGGAGTAGCCGTGAGCAGAGGTCAAGCTTACTAGCCAATTCTCAAAATACTAGGGAAAGAAATCCCCCACCTCCTCGTGTCCAGAGAGTCTCCCCCAATAAAACCCGAAAAGATCATCCTCCGAGGAGGCACGGAAGGCCTCCAGAATCACTGTGCTCCATCCCTCCGAAACAGCTAGCTGTGGAAAGCACACAAACCAGGGGAAAACAAGCAGAAGAGAATGAGAGGCATCTGCCCCGCGGCATGCCGTGACCGTATCGCCTGCCTTTTCTGCTGCATATGGTATTTGAGTCTTTTCCTGCTTGGTCTCTTGCTGCTTCTCTGCTCTGATCTGTGGGGAGGACCAGGACAGAATTTCAGTGCCCTGGAAAACAGCTGTAGGAGGGATAGCACCTGACACAGGGAGGCCCCAATGACAGCCAATGGTGTGAGCAAGCAACAGTAGATGTGACCTCCTGCTTCTCCCAGTCCCTAACAGCTGCAGTTCCAACACTTCTGCCATTCCAGTTTCCAATGGAATCCTGTCCACGGCATAAAATGTGTCTTTTGTCCGAGCTGGCAGGTGCTGGTATTAAGTTGAGCTCTCGTAAACCTGATGGTTCGCATGTCGGGGGTGACACCTGGCAGTCTGTAATTGTTTTGTGTTTCACTTGGCTGAACGCTTCCTTCCCCTTCCCCGCAGTGCCTGGTAAGGAGAAAGGGTCTAATAGGTATTTGTTAAATGAATAAATCAAGAGGAACATTGGTATCGTTCCCTTGTGTTCTAAGAGACCCAAGATAGCTTTAACTCCACGCCCCATCTGTTTCAGCCTGTCGCTTACTGCTGCCTGTCAGAGAATAGATGTTAAGTACTTTCTTAGCTTCTTCCTAAAAAGAAACATTTTGGTCGGTTTGGACCATGGAGGGGACAGTGTAGTGTAACAGTAAAGACCCTGGACCCCGAGCTGGATTCCTAGAGTTATATCCCCACACTCCCCTGGCCAGCTCTGGGACTTGGCATAAGTTACTTGACCTTTCTGTGCCTCAGTTTCCTCATCTGTAGACAAAGATAATATGAGTTCCAACATCCTCTGATTGTAATAAGGATAAAGTAGTTAATATTTTAAAGTACCTAGAATGATGCTAGTGCCTAAGTGCTATATAATGTTTACTAAATAAATAAAATGGTATTTCTAATACAGGGTAATACCAATTCATGAATGGCAAATCAGTTGTAGCCTAAGAATAAACTTACATCTATTGGTAGGAGCGACCTGAATTGCGCTAGAAAGGAGTTCAAAGCCACGTTTCAGATGCCAAGCAGAACCATGGTGGGGTATTTGATAGGGGACACGGCAAGACATGTGCCCCATTTCCGACATCCCTCACATGCGTGTGATTTTTTTCCTACCTAACATGCTCAGAGGACCCAAGGAAATGGGTCACAAGACTAGAAAGCTGAAATAAATGTTTTTGAGAATCGTTTCTGTAAATGTAATTATGCTAAGTGTTGAAACACAACGATGAATAAGACAGTAACTGCTTTTAAGGTGTTCGGAGACCAGAAAGGAGACATGGGCCCATGCACTGTAAACTGAAATACAGCATGCGGTGGCAGGGTGTAAACACGGAATTTTCAGAGCACGGAGAGATGGCAATTATCGTGCCCCAGCAGGGGAGGGAGACACACGGCTCTCTGGGGAGACCACCCGCTATCAAAGATCATACGCTACTTTAATTTCCCTACTGCCGTAACATAGTAATGGACAGAATATCAGAAACAGTTCTTTTCAGATGCTGGGCAACAATCAGCACTGAACAATGACCCCGGAGACCTGGAAAAGAAGGCGAGCCTTGTGACGTGAAGGACTGGAGGCAGACCCAGGTAAATCACTGAGCAGCGTGATCCAGTGGAGCCTGATGGTATGGCTAAGTGGAGAGTCGAAGATGGAGCCAAGGGAAGCCAGGGAGTGAGGACTCAGCAGGAGCATAAGAAAGCCAGAAGGCCAGAAGGCCGCAGAGAGCTGCCAAGGGCAACCTTGAGTCTTTGTCTCGGTACTGCTCAGCCCACAAACTTTAAAATGTTCAAGGATGGAAAGGAAACCATGAACATGAGGAGGAGGAAAATGGAGATATAATAAAAAGCACAAAAAATGAAAGTCTAGAAGTAGTAATGTATCTGAACTAAAAGTTACTCAGGATTAATCTACAATACATATTTTTAATTTATCAAAGTTTACTTCTAAATTACATTATACCCCTTCTCATGTAGTGTAAGAATCTTACAACAAGGTATTTCTGTCTCTTCATTTCTGTGCATTGTTATTACATATTTTACCTTCACATACATTATAAACCCCACAATAAAGAGAGAGAGATTATTTTTTAAAAACGATCATCCTTTAAAGATATTTAAAGATAAAGGCCCTGGCTGGTGTGGCTCAGTGGATCGAGTGCCAGCCTGCAAACCAAAGGGTCGCCAGCTCAATTCCCAGCCAGGGCACATGCCTGGGCTGCAAGCCAGGTCCCCAATAGGGGGCGCATATGAGAGGCAACCACACACTGATGTTTCTCTCCCTCTCTTTCTCCCTCCCTTCCCCTCTTTCTAAAAATAAATAAAATATGTTTTTAAAAGATATTTTAAAATAAGGAAAAATTCTTTTATATTTACACACATGTTTATCATTTGGAGTCCTAATTATTATTTTTTCTAGGTTCATATATTCATCTGGCATAATTCCCCTTCTGCTTGGATAAATTCTTTTAACCCTTCTTTTAGTATATGTCTTCAGCGTGAATTTTATTACCTTTTGTTGGTTCAACGTCTTTATTTTGCTTTTATTTTTAAAAGGTAATTTTGTTGGATATAAAATTCTGGGTTGACAGGTTTTTATCCCCAACACTTCAAAGATGTCATTCCATTGTCTAACAGCCTGCCTGGTTTCTGACGAAAAGTATTCTGCCATTCTTCTCTGTTTCTCTGTGCAGACTGTGGCTGCTTTTTTCTCTGGCTGCTTTAAAAATTGTCTCTTTGACACATGTTTTCAGAAAACTTGATAACAGCGTGTCTTTTGGTGCTTTTCCTTATGTTCCTTCTGCATAGGGTCCTCTGAACTTCTTGGGTCTCTGTATTTTTAATATTCATGAATTGGAAAATATTTCAGGTTATATGCTTTCAAATGTTTTTTTTCCACCTCCTACATTTTCTTCACGGTATTTGGTCTTTTTTCTCTGTGTGTTCATTTTTAATTGTTGCTACAGCTATGTAGTCAAAGTCCCTCATCTTTTTTTTTCCTGAAGTTTCACACGTGTTCAGTAATTGATAGGATAACTAAAAAAATCTAGTAAGATTACAAAGTACTGGAACAAGAATTCAAAGTATTTTTCAAGTTGACATTGGTAGACCACGCCATTCAGCAACAGCAGAAAATACATTCTTTTTAGCTGTACATGAAACACCCACGGAGACAGACCAAATGCTAGACCACAAAACTCAGTAAAGTTTAAAAGATTCCAATATAAACATGTCATGTGACCATATTGCAAACAAAGTAGAAATCAATTTAAAAAAAAAGGTTTATTAAAAAATCCCCCAATATTGTATCACCTCTGGAAGAATACGTACTCCAACCGACCCATTTTGGATTGTTGGGAGTAGCAGGGGAGTAGTGAGAATGAGAAGTTACCTTTGCTGAAAGGGAATTGGGGACAGGTTTTGTTTAGATCCTAACAAACATAATAAATTGGACCTAAATATCCAGGATTCTAGGAACTTCTCTCAGCTTTCTTCACCTTTCTTCCCGATGCCCCAGTTATTCCTGTCCTGATTTTCCCGTGAATGTAGACGGCAGAGGCACCATGGGGGTTTCCTGGACGAGGTACAGACTGTGTCTCCCAATATCCATTTCCCTTTTATTGGAGAAGTTCCTGGGTTTCACCTCAGCACCTGGCCACCTACCACCGACGGCCAGGCCTTGCTTCACTGATGCTAGAGATTGCCCACCGGTGGGATTCCAGCGGAAGTGACACCTGCGAATCCTCTGTCATCTTCCGGGGCGTGGTGGTTGCAGACTTGCTCCTTCCTGCTGGCTGGAGCAGAGCAAAGCCAGCTGGCCAGCCTGGGTCCCTAGAGACTTGTGGAGAAAAATCCTCCAAATCACCCTGGTCCGTTTCAAAAGAGAGGAATGAACTTCCTTCTCATGTCTCTTTGTTACAGCTACATAACCAGTATCCTAAATCCAGTGACGGTGTGATTATGCAGGGGAGAAGGTATAGGGTCTGGAGCCAGAAAAGGCCAAGTTCAGAGCCCACATCAAGCAGTCCCCAGCCATGTGCTCCTGAGTCTTCTTTCCTCAAAGTAAAACCATGATGATAACATCTGCTTGGCAAGGGGCTGCATGTTTACAACTTGAAAATGTGATAGTGTCTGATGCTTGGTATTTACTCAGTAAAGTGGAATCCTCCTTATTAACTTTCTTGGCCATACGCGAACGCCCAGCAGAAGCCACAGCACTTGAGCACGTCACACAAGAAAGGGGCATAGGAAAAGAGTAGCACCCAAATCCTTGGACCCTCTCCCTCCTTCCGCGGTTCTGGGGAAGTAGCTCTCACCACCGAAAATTTCATGCCAAATGCTGAAGACCAGTCCTCACGAGTCAGAGTGGGAAGTTGCTGCGACTCCCGCTTTCTAATCTTACTGAAGTAAGGTATTTCCCATCCCCCAGTCCATCACCTCACAGAAGCCTGCTTGACAATTTCCTGCATCCTGCACTCCGATCGTGCGCTTCCCCTTAGCTCAAAAAGCCAAACGCAGAAGACAAAGCAATACGTCCATGATCCCCCAAGTAGGATTCCTATAGTTTTAAAACCCTCAGTGAGGGAATGCTTGAAAATAACTTTTCAGCCAGAATAAGACCAGTGCTGGGCAAGTCCTCCAAAATTCCCTGGGGATGGGTCCCCTCCCCTTCCCTGGAACACTCCTCTCCAAAGAAACCTGTGCTTCCTATTGGATTTGCCTCTCATATCAACTGTGGAAATCTCAGACAAACACACGGGGGAAAAAAATACACCTTCCCAGGTATGATGTACTATGATGTTTACCGCTTTAAAGGAGTCACTTCTTAGTCCGCTACACAGTAAATAACCCATTTGTTTCACTCAAATCGCTTCACATAATAAAGGACTTGTGTAAATTCAGCAGGAGCTCTATCATCCTGGGGTGATGAGTTGGCATTGGAGAATTTATCTCTAACACCCACCAGTACGAAGAGCTGGTGCTGCGTTTTTGAATGCGGCAAAAACGGTGAAAAGTTGCAGTTCTGCCTTGTGAATTCATCAAGAGCTGACTTCATGAAATCTTAATGAACAGATTCAAGCAAAGGCTGAGGATAACTCATTCGGGCAAAGCCCAGGAAAATATAAACCTATGGAGCCTGAAAATTTAGCCTTTGTTGGCATAATAACATGTATCCTTTTTATGCATGTATATTTAAACATACATATCTGTGTGTATGTATATGTGTATACATACATATGTAACATATACATGGATATATGCATATATAGGGAGAGACACAGAGAAAGATAACATATGTATTCAATACGCATAACTCATGATACCATCGCCTAACATTGTACAATGAAACTTTCAACAATGATAAGTTAATAACCTGTGATTAAAAGCTGCCCTTGGTTTGCCCTGAAAATTGCTGTCAGTAAGGAAGAATGTGACCTAACACTTTAGAGAGAATCTCTAAAAGCAGAACTTACTCCAATATGTGGAGGTACAGGTACGTAAAAAGTTGGCAGTGCCCAGTGTATGCGGTTTTTCCACGGACAAAGATGTTTTTCGATGCTAATAAACCCAGCGCCACCACTGGGCAGGGTCTGGTTTGGGCTCTGTGGACACTGATACCCTCAAGGTTCTCCAGGCGCTTCCCCCCACCCCTGGAGAAATAAATCCAGGTGATGTTTCCCAGAAAAGTGGGTGGTGGAGTGACGCATTATAATAACACTATTTATCCCAAATGCAAATTACGGTGGACCCTAAGGTTCAACAGTTATTCAGGGGACACCGTCTCATCTGCAGGTGGCCACACCTCGTGACAGTGCTGTGGACAGAAGTTCCATTCCCCCTGGAAGGGAGGTGTTGGGTCCTCCCTAGGGAGTTAGGTGGGGCGCCAGGACAGAAACACACACTCTCAAGGCTGGATCCCCGGCTTTTCATTCGTCCGTGCTGCACATGTGATTCAGATCCAATTCTGTTGTCCACATGAGGGTCCCACCCTCATCGAGGACATGTGACTCCTTCCTTCAGTGTCACCTGCAAAGCAGCAAAGGCCCAGAGCTGAGAGTGAAAAGGAAAGACACTGTCCCCGAGGAATGCCTCTGAATCGCAGGGAGACTGCCCGAGAGCAGGTTCTGCTCCTGCACCCACGGGCATCCGCTGGCACCCTTCCCCTCGATGCTGCTCACGTACCTGAGTGGAATCAGGCTGAGCAGCTGGCTGGCACAACCTTCTTTTTCAATAAAAGTGCTTCCCACCCAGAACATCTCAGAGCAAAAGAAAGTAGACACTCATTTTTTAATTGGGGACGGGTGGGGGGAAAAGGCAGAAAACTGTACTTGAACAACAATAAAAAAAATGTTAAAAAAAAGTAGACACTCAGCCATAGAGATATCGATGGGATGATTTGAGCTAATTTTATCTCCCTATAAACATGTTATTATTAATTCTTTAAGTGGTTAACATGAAATCCTTTGCAATACATTCATTTGGGATGACTTGGGAAAATCGTCCACTCACCAGTCAGGTGTATAACTGCAAGAAATGTAATACAAATATAAGTGACCACATTTTGGTCACACGCAGCTCATTTTTCTTAGATAAAACACTGAGAAACACAATATGGAAATGTCAAAATTGGCTCAGAGTGTAAAACTCAATTTGAATATGTATGTACGTGCTCCAAGTTGAGACAATCCAGCAAACTGTTTAATAAAGACAAAAGAAGTGAGCTGTTGGTGCTTTTTAATTTGCAAAACAAAGAACATCTCATAAATGTGATTTAGTTGTATTATTACACATGTTAATTTATTATTCCTGCGTCGCATTTCCTATAACCCAGACAACAAAGCCCGTGCTGCAGTACATCAGCATCACCACAGCGCGCACCACTCACAGCAAAACTTGGGTTCAGTGGTACACGGTCCAGCTGGCAGGCCAACTGCAACAGGGTGTCTGTATAGAGCTGGCATCCTATTGGGAAGCACACACGCACACAAGTAAAGCAGAAAACAAAATAATGGCAAACGCTGCAGATGCTAGAAGCAAACCAACCAAAGCTAAAATATAGAACAACGTGGTGGGGAAAGCGCTTTAAATAGGGTGATCAGGTGAGGCTTCTTTGAGGAGGTAACATTTAAGTGCAGTCCAGAAAGAGAAGAGCTGGTTATCCAATGAAATGGAGGGGAAACGCCGTGGCCAAAAGGAACAGCATCAGCAAAGCCAACAGCGGGTTCAGCCAGTCTGCACATTCGGAAGAACACTGTGGCTGGAGGTCCGGTTGATGGAAACATAAGGTTTGAGACGTACAGGAGGAGCTTTCCGTGCCTTGGCAATAAGCTTCTGGCTTTTTCTTATTCTTTTAAAAATTGTGGACATAACCAAAGAAGTGACAAGTTCTGGTGCCTGTCTCAGGGAGGCTGTTCTTGCCGCCATGGGGAGCCTGCACGAGGGCTGACCGTTGAGGAGCAGCCCGAGGGAGAATGGCTGCAGCCTGAACTCTGCGCATCCATGGTTCAGTCTTCACAGGACGCCTCTCCAACTACAGTGTAAGCCACACCAGGGGAGGGCTTCCGTTTCTGTTCGCTGCCACACCCCAGGGCCTGACATTGCCTGGGATGCAAGAGCTGTCACTCAACACATAGGGCTTGTCATTAAGGATGACACCCATCCTCTGAAAAATGCTCTTCAATGACTACTTACTTGAACACATAAAGGTAAACTTACTGAAACAATATCTGTGATGAGGGGTTCTTATCATTTTCCCTTGGCCTAAGAATGATCAGCACACACGCCAGCAAAGATTTATTATCTAGAGACAGTACTAAGACTGCAGATCACAGAGGCTTCGTTGCCTTTACAAAACAGACTACAGAGCCCTGAAATATGATCATATGGGCTCTGAAATATTATCGTAAGAGGAAACCCACTTGTCAAAACAAACAAGCAAACTAAATTCCATGTATTATATAGCCCCAATAGCAACTGCATTATTTTTTACAAGCTAATTCATAAAGCCAGATAATTTATAACAGTACACCCTTTACCACATGTGAATGTGGGAGAGATGCCATAGCATTAATACATCAGTACAGATGTGTAAATAACTATACTTCAATAACAGTGTTTTATGCTCATCACTATCAGATAAGTATGCCATCTGAATAATTTACTTCTTCTTTCCCCTCTTGAAATAATATTTCTAAAGGTAAAAATTTAGATTCAGAAAATTAAGAAAAATGGCATTTGATTACAGTCTGCCAAACTTCAAAAGAGGAATATGAATGATAACTAATAATCATCATCACAGTCATAATAAAGCATTTGGTATGGAGGGCGGACTCCTACACATACTTCAGCCAATTAGTCACCCAAACGTTGCTAATTATTCATGTATTTTGGCATTGTGCGAGTAAAACAGCTGAATGACTGACTGCTTTTCTCTTTTCTCATTCAAAGGTTTTTACTCAAAGTTATTGCAACTTTTAGAGGAGAGGCAGGGCTTTCAAAGAGTGAACGATGTGCTTGGATTTGATTTATTGTCACAGTGAAAAAAAATTATCAGTCATTTACTCTCTCTCTTCTACTCTGCATGTGTGTAAGTCAGTCCCATAGATACTGACATAAAATAACACATAATGTGCATTTTGTCATTTCCATTCCAAATCCCCTTCCTATTCTGACTCGAGTAAATATAGAAAAGAGCCGACCTTGTTTGAGATCCAGATGGAGTCTTCTGAAGAATCATACTTCACATACATATGTGAAAGTAAACTCATGTAATATAAAGATGCAGATCTCGATTGCTGTTATGGGCCCCCAGGATCCTACGTCGAGTTTTAGGAGACCGGAGGTCCTTACCTGAAATCACTGGAATTATCAGAGCTTCATAATCAAGGCTTCGGCTTTATTACTAACAACAGCTTTGCCTCCCAGATTTAATCGCGACTGCAGGTCCGCATCCAGGAGCTGTAATGGACCTAATTTCTTGATCCTTGGGCAACACTTGCATTACATGGAAAGTAAATTAACATTTCCAACGGAAACGATCCTCTGCTTATAAAGAGCTATTTCGAACTAGCATCTAATAGGAAACATTTGACTTGCCTAAAATACAGTATAATGTGTACTGAGGTGTGGGATGGGGAGGAGCACTTGAAAAGGTGGAATGATTATGGAATTGAATTGTGAAAAGAAACGGGATTTAAATTAAATTGAAAAAAAAATGAGCAATACCTGCGAGCGCCCGCAAAATAAGTAAGTCTCTCAAATATAATGTGAATTTGTTCTTGAAAATACCTTGACTTGAAAGCTTTTGAAATTCTTTGATGGAAATTGCTATATGAGTACAAAGCTTTATTAGTAATTATTATTATAAAACATTAGTTCAAAATAGCAATGCAGGAATTTGCAGCAAGTCTCACTAGTGTAAATATTACACTAGTTTTCCTGCTAAGGTTTTGACAAAAAAAAAAACAGAAATGAATATATAGACTGATTATTATTTTTAATGTGAGTCTCAACTCAGCAGAGTAAAGACATGAAATGTTTGATTTCTGTGCTTCCTGACAGGCAGCCCAAGAAACTACTAGGGTCCTTGGGACAGTTGAGGCTGGTGTTGGAGAAAGTTCTCCAACTTTCTTCCAAGTACAATGCATCTCCTTATCCTTAGTTCTTGATGGAAAAGACTATTTCAAAGGGCCTTTACTTTGAATGATCTCTACTTTAGAGCAAAATCTGACCTCGGTGCATTTTTTTTTAAGTGTACTCTAGGCCCCAGGAGAAGTAAATACAATAAACAGTTCATTAAAATTCAGCACTTGAAAGCCAAGATAGAGCAGAAATCCACAGGAGAGGTTGCTCTCCCAACCCCAGGGACTCCGGGGGTGCAGAGGTCTGACTCGCTCACAGGAGAATGCATCCCCATTGAAAACTCAAACATCCCTCTGCCAGTCACACCTGTTGTTCAAATCAGGAAATGGCCCTCCCATCTGAACAGATATCACGGGCCTCCTCTCTCAAACTTTATTTTTTTAATTCCAATTTTTGTCATGTCATATAGACTTAAAGGAGTGAAGGATAATTCCAGGAAAGATAATTTACTATATTTCTGCCAGGGGGAGTCAATTATCCTGTGAACAGAGAAAGAAACTTCTCTCTCTCTCTCCCTCCCTCTCTCAAGTTCAATGTGAGAAATGATAGCCAAGTAAAATGCTGCTATATGATGGGGAAATAAAAATGAAGAAAATGGCATAATGTAGAGACCAGGATAGAGACCGTGCAAACCACATGTTAATCTTGCGACCCCATTAATTAGATGACAGTGTGGGGCTTTTCGCTAAAACGAGGCGTGAAGAATTTAGCAGGGTCCGGGGGGAGCGCGCCCCCTGCGCTGGAAAGACCAGAGGAACTGGGACATTTCCTGGGCCCGAAGAAAGCTGAGAGGCGGCTTTCAGTCTGTGGGTCCGCCTTGCAAACAAGAGCAAAGGCAGGGGGGACCACTCAAAAGTTGAAAGGGTCAGGCAGCAGGCAGCAGGGGGATTTAGGTAACATGGGTTCCAGAAAGAATCATTTGTTCACATGCTGGGGCGGGGGGCGGCATCAGTCAGGTGATTTTATTACTGCGTGGGTGAGGAGGTCACGACCCCTGAAACCAGACAGAGCTGCCGCAGCCCCAGGGGAACCACTTGACCGCGAGTCCCTGTCCCAAGGGACAAGAACCACATTCCTGCTCTGGTCCTTGCCCAGCCCCACGGCTGCCCTTTGCCAGGCACCCCATCCATAACAAAGACCCAGAGCCCAGGAGGGAAGCAACACAGCATCTCTTCAAAGGAGGGGTACAGGGCAGGGGTAGGGAGTTCCCTGTACTTCTCTTTTCCTTTCCTCTTTAGGAAGAGTTGAAAGGTTCTGACTCTTTATCATCAAGAATATAAAAACATAATCAAAAACGCAATCATAAATTTTTCAAAAGACAGCAGAACTACATAAAATATTGACCTTCCCCGTCCCACGTGGCTGCCTGTGGCCCTTGAGCAAATGACTGCGGCCGCTCTGACCTGCAAGGCCCTGTAAGCCTAGGACACACCTGGATTTCAAAGACTGTGCGTGAAACGGGATTTAAATATAATACTAACAGTAACGTCACACCGATTCTATGTCCAAGCGACACTTTGGACATATCAGGTTGAAAATATACACCATTAAAGGTAATCCCATCTGTTTCTTTTTTTCCTTTTTTACGGGCGGCATGGTGACGTACCCTCATTGATAGGTCTGCGGAAGAATGCTAAAATAAAAGATAAAATTTCCCCTTTGCTCTCAGCATTCCTGTCCCCAGAAAAAGCACTCGTAATATTTTACATCTTCTTAAAGACCTCCTTTGCCGCACGGACAGTTGAAAACAAGATGAAACGATTTTAAAGGTGCTGCGCTGATGCCGTCTTGTTTCTAGCCGCACCGCAGGTCTATTCCGTGTTGGCGTAGTATTTCCCTCATTCCTCGTGCTTTCTGTGTGCATGTTGTACGAATGTCTCCACTATTCATTGAATGTTCTTATTTATGGAATTGAAGTTTTTTCACATTTCTGTTTCTGCAATATTGCTGCCATGTGTATACTTGGACTTACTGTGTCAACGGAAATAAGCATTTTTTCATTGTAATAGAGATTACCGAATTATCTTCCCAAAAAAGTATTCATCAAATTATATAACCACCTAGCACCAGAAAAAACAAAAACAAAAGACAAACAAACGAAATACTTTTCCTACACCTTTGCCAGGCTTTTAAAATGTGATGGATGAAGAACATACCATCTAACTTCAGTTTTTGCTGTGATTTCTGACTTTGAGGATTTCTTCACATGTTTAGAACCAGTACTTTGACTGAGCAGAAAACAACTTTATTCACTCTCCCAACTTCCTGTTGAAAACCCAGTCCAGGATCCGGACTTTTTCACCTTTTCTTTCTCTTCCTCACTTTTTTGCATGAAATCTCAAACAAACCCCTCTGTGTTTCCAAAGCCTCACAGAGTAAAAGTCTTCCCATCTCTTTCTTTCTTTTTCAAGATTTTAAAAATGTTTTTAAAGCTGATCATCAAGCTTCTTAAAATTATGGCAATAGGTAGGGATTGAGGAAGATTTCTTTTTTTTTAATATAAATTGCTTTATTGTTGTTCGATTACAGTTGTCTGCATTTTCTCCCCATCACTCCCCCCACCCCAGCCCAACCCCCCTCCCTCCCTTGCTTCCACCCTCCCCCTTGGTTTTGTCCCTGTGTCCTTTATAGTAGTTCCTGAAAACCCTTCTCACAGTGCCCTCCCCACTCCCCTCTGGCTATTGTTAGATTGTTCTTAATGTCAATGTATCTGGTTATATTTTGTCTGCTTTTTTCTTTTGTTGTTTATGTTCCACTTAAGGGTGAGATTATATGGTATTTGTCTTTCACTGCCTGGCTAATTTCACTTAGCATTATGCTCTCTAGTTCCATCCACGTTGTTTGCAAAGGGTAGGAGCTCCTTCTTTCTTTCTGCTGCATAGAATTCCATTGTGTATATGTACCACAGTTTTTTGATCCATTCATTTGCTGATGGGCACTTAGGTTGCTTCCAGCCCTTGGCTATTGTAAATTGTGCTGCTATGAACATTGGGGTGCACAGGTTCTTTTGAATTGGTGTTTCAGGATCCTTAGGGTATAGTCCCAGCAGTGGAATTGCTGGGTCAAAAGGCAGTTCCATTTTTAGTTTTTTGAAGAAATTCCATACTGTTTTCCAGAGTGGCTGTACCAGTCTGCACTCCCACCAACATCACAGGAGTAATCTTGTTTTAGGAATTGAAGTGGCCAGTTCAGGCTCATAAGCACATACCACTTCACTTCACCCAACTTAAAGGTGATCAGTCCTCCTGCCCCTTCGCTTCAGACCGGAAAACCTCCCTCCCTGCACCTTTGCTTACCCACCTCCACGGGGAAAGAGGTGCATTGCCATTCTCACATCCCCCTCAGTGTGTGCCCCCAAACTTACTAGAAGGTATTAACTGTGTTTTTCTCTTTGATATTTATTAAAGCTTTCTGCATATTCTGGATATTAATTTTTTTTGTCTGATATATATGCCACCACTATTTTCTCTCAGCCTGTTACTTCTTTTTTTCTTAACTTTATCATATCTTTCACCAAATATAGATTTTGAATGTTAATTTATCAATCTGTTCTTTTAACTTCTGTGGTTTATATGCTTAGCAAAGCCTGAGATACTTCAAAATTACAGAAATAGAATCATTTTTATTTTTGTAAAAGCATCATTGAGATACAATTCACATGCATTGCAATTTGCTCATTAAAGTGTACAATTCAATGGTCTTAAATATAGTCACAGAGTTGTGTGATCATCAACACAATCAATTTCGGGACATTTTCATCACCTTCAGAAGAAACCCTGTGCTATTCAGCTCTCTTCCCCCAGCAAGCTCATCCCCACCAGCCCTGGGCAACCGCTAATCTACTTTCGGCCTCTATGGATTTGCCTTCCACAGGCGTTTAATACAAATGGAATCGTGCACCACGTGGTCTTTTTAACAGGCTTCTTTCACTTAGCACATTTTCAAGGTTTATCCAGGTTGTAGCATGTGTAACTTTTTCATTTCTTTTTATGGGTAAATAAATTCCACTGTATGGATATACCATTCACTTCTATATTCATCAGCGATGGCCATTTGGGTTGTCTCCACCTGTCGATTTTTGTGGATATTGCTACCGTGAACATTCCTATACCAGTTAACGTATGGACATATGTTTTCTTTTGGTTGGGTCCATACCAAAGAGTGCAATTTGGGGGTCGAATGATAACTATATGTTTAACTTTTTGAGGAAAT
>PVKM010007019.1:0-42599 GCA_004027735.1 Carollia perspicillata | reverse complement strand
AAAGGTTAAATATCTTGGATTTGAAGCACTACGCAAAGCATCTTTCCAAACTGATTTTCATCTGAGATGTCTGTATTCCTGTGTCTGATCCCATCAAATCCTCAGAGGTCAGAGGTAAATACTTAAAAATAAAAATATGAACACTTCATACACTGCCAGCCACATCAAAGATAACTCAGATCAAGAATTGGCTCCTGTTTTGAGAATGATGTTTTTTATTACTGCTGTATCAGGCTGCTTGGCCCAACTGTAACTAGAGAATACACTATAGTACTGACATAATTCTGTATTTAATATGGGTTATAACAAAAAGAAAGAATTCAAAGTAAGTTTAAGTCAAGAAATCCCCCTGTTCATTACTTACTCTCGTACTGAATGTTTTCATTGCCCAAAAGTCTTGTGTGAATCACAGCTTTCATATAACAGACCACTTATAACCTCATTAGAGGAAGGAAGGAAGGAAGGAAGGAATGGAGGGAGGGAGGGAGGGAAACAATGAAAGGAGCTAGGAGTGAGCTCTGGTTTTAGAGATAAATTATAGAATTTTTGTTCTGTCCATATTTTAGAAATAATATCTGTATGTTACAAAATTACAAATCCTAAGTCAGAAAATAGAATGTGTTCTACAAATGTTTCAATAAAACAATTTGAGATATGATTTTAAAATGAGATAGAGGCAACATTACCAATTCTCACCAAATATATGTAATGTGAATCCCAATCAAGACTTTATACCTTATTGCTAGTCTACAGGAAAGAAATGGCAGACAGGAACAAACTAAATGATACTACCCCCTCTTAACAATCAGGAATAATCTAAAATGTATGATATTTCATGGGACAAGTGATTCACTCTGCTCAGCAATTTAGCATCATAAATAAAAATACTATTAGGATGTGAAAGAGACTTAAGGGGTATATCAAGTACTTTGATGTGCTCTACTGAACAGAATCCTGGTTTGAACAATCCACCTGTAATAAACATTTGGGGGACCACTGGGCACTGTGACAGTGGTTGTCACGGATTTTGCGAAGAGTGATGATACTATATTACTATCCTCAAATATGGTCTTGAGTTTATAAGATAAACAATAAAATATTTAGAGGTAAAAATGTAAGGATAACTAGAATTTACTTTAACATACGTTATATTTAAAATTAAAGAGCTATGAAACTATGTTTAATATTTATATGGGAGCTCATAGAACCCAGTTTACACTTACTTTAATAATGCCAGATAATTTTTCAAAAAAATATTGAAGTCATATTCTTTTAATGAAATTATGGGACCTGTTTACATCATTTACAGAATCAGCTTGACAAGCAGTTTGAAACTGGCCCCCAGTCACAGAGAGCAAGGACAAACCAAAGAAAGGCAAACCACCCCAGACTGGTAGTTGTCGGTTCTAAAAAGCAAAGAAACTTACCAGGCTTGTGTTGAGCAGTTGTGACAGGAGTAGATTTTCAGCACTAATCCTATCAGATGAGGGCCCATCTTCATACAGTGCTCTAACCAAAATTACCTCCCAAAGGCTCGAGCTTCAACATCTGAATTTAGGTGTAAGACAAAAACATTCAGTCCATAGCAATGCATGTATACACACAATCCCAATTTATTTGTGTTTTTAAAAAATTCTCTGTATCTGAGACTAACTGTCAAGATCCCATTTTATTGGTAGCAAAAAAGGTTAAATTAACTAATTGATAATATCTACATGCTTTCAGGTAAATTCAGTTCTATCTGGTCTGAAAGCCAGCTCAAGATTACCATCTCAACCTCACTGCTGATCAAAGACACCACATACTCTTCCTCTTTCTTCATTCCTGGCTCTGATGTTCATTCTCAAACGGAGGAAAAGATGGGGAAGATCCCCTTGGGAAACTGAGCATGTGCTCATTGTAAGCAGATCATTGGCTATTGTGCTTCTCTGGCTCAAGGCTACTGTAGGTCCAGCTACTGAAATTCTGTAATCTATTTTTGTAGTGAGGCTCTATCAGGTAGCAATCTAATATTGTGTGGATGTCCACTCGACCTCTGCACTGCTTCTACATACAAGAAATTTCCTGAAGCCCAGCTGCACTCTGCATCATGTAGACCTCAAAGGGTCGGTTTTTCCTTCCCCGAGTCCCTGAATTTGCTCCTTGTAAGGAGTAATTATTTGTCATTTGGGCCAGACTATGGTCCCCACCTGTTTGGTAAAACACCAGTTTAGATGTTGATGTGAAAATATTTTTAGATGTGATTAACATTTAAATCCAACTTTGAGTAAAGCACTTTACCCTGAACAACATACATGGGTAGGCCTTATTCAATCAGTTAGAGGCCTTAAGAGCAAACACAGAGGTTTCTCATAGAAGAAGCAATTCTGTCTCAAGACTGCAACACAGATACTCTGCTTGGATCTCCAGCCTGCAGACTTTGAATCCAAGACTACAACATCAGCTCCTACCTACATTTCCAGACTTCTGGTCTATATCACAGATTACAGATTTACCACCCACCTCACCCCCTCATAAAGACATGAGTCGATTCCTAAAAATAAATGTCTCCGTGTGTGTGTAATCTCCTACTGGCTCTGTCTCTCTGGACAACCCTGACTAACATACTTAGTGCTCTACCACTGAGGCCTCTAAGAATGAGATATTTCGACATTTCTGACATTCATACCTTTGTGCCAAGCAGGGTGCTTGTTATCTTTCTCTTTTACTGCCCTTTTATCAGTCCACTCTTTGTAATTCTCTTGCTTTCTGCAAGCCCTCATGGGGTGGAACTTAACTATGAAGTGAAAATTAACTATGCTGGGTTTCAATATATTGGAAGTATAGGCAAAATAGGGTGTGAAATACACCCACACTCTCCAATCCCCAAAAAAATTTTTAACAGAAAATCCAGCAGTATTTCTACCTTTTCTTCTCTGCCCCACAAATCCTCATTGTCTTCCCCTCAGTTCCTTCACCCACCCCTTGACTGCTCAGCCTCCTCCAAAAGACAGAAAACAGTCCGAGGATAGGTAGAATGACCAACTCCTCCAGCTTGCCCAGGGCTATCCCAACATTAGCACTGAAGTCCTGGGCAAACCAGAATGGTTGGCCACACCAGAAATGGGATCCAGCTAAGCTCAGACTGTCTCACTTTAATACTACTTCGAAATCTTCTCCATCTATCACCCACATAACAGGCTTTTACTCTCAGAAGTCAAGAATCTGGCAGATTTAGATTCTTGATGATTGCCCATCGAACAGAAATTTCACGTCTCCATTCTGTATTGCGGGAAGGGCTGTTGCAGAGGAAGCTTACATGTCTCCAAGGAATAGTCTGCCATGAATCAGTACTTTATATATTAAGCTGAGAGTGTACTTTTATAACTTTCCAAATAATTTATAAATCCTCAGGAATTAAGAACCTAGCATAAATTATAAAAGAAGGCATAGACTATGATGCTAGCAAAGTATATTTTTGAGATTGAATAAATGTATATTAGTGAAGATTTATAATAAAATTGATGTGTATATTTAATATTCTACATTGAAGATCTATCTTAAAATCAATAATATCTTGGAGTCTAGAAAATGTATTATTATTTTTATTGATTTAGTAATACAGACAATGTAGGAATAGAACTATCAGTATACAATGTTTCTCAGTCACATTCCAGACAAGCAGATGGAACAGGCTAACATAGAAACAAACAAGCAAAAAATCCCATTTACTATTAACAACAAGAAAAATAAAGTACCTGGGAATAAACTTAACCAAGGAGGTAAAACACCTGTGTTTGGAAAACTACAGAACACTGAAAAAAGAGGTTAAGGAAGATACAAATAAATGGAAACATATACCGTGTTCATGAATTGGAAGAATTAACATAATTAAAATGTTCATACTACACAAAGCAATCTATAGATTCAATGCAATTCCTATTAAAATACCAGTGACCTATATTTCACAGATTTAGAACAAATACTTCAAAAATGTATATGGAACCAAAAATGACCCCAAATAGCCTCAGCAATCTTGAGGAACAAGAACGAAATAGGAGGGAGCACAATACCTAATATCAAACTATATCACAAGGCCACTGCAATCAAAACAGTCTGGTACTGACATAAGAACAGACACATGGGTCAATGGAACAGAATAGAGAACTCAGAAATAAACCCATGTCTCCCTGGTCAATTACTATTTGACAAAGTGGGCAGAAGCATAAAATGGAGTAAAAATAGCCTCTTCAAAAAATAGTGTTGGGAGATCTGGACAGCTACATGCAAAAAAATTAAACTAGATCACTAACTTATACCATACACCAGAATAAAATCAAGATGGATAAATGACTTAAATGTAAGCCAGAATACCATAAAACTCCTAGAGAAAAACATGGGCAGTAAAATTTCAGATATCCCACGCAGCAATATTTTCACCAATATATCACCTAGGGCAAGGGACATAAAGGAAAGAATAAACAAATGGGACTACATCAAACTAAAAAGCTTATGCTCGGTTAAAGAAACCATGATCAAAACAAAAAAGGAACCAATCATATAGGCAAACATATTTCTCAATGATACATTGGACAAGGATTTGAACTCCAAAATATATTAAAGGCTCATAGGGATCAACACCAGGAAGACAAACAATCCAATAAAAAATAGGCAAAGGCCCTGAACAGACACTTCTCCAAGGAGGACATACAGAGGCATAGGCATATGAAAGCATGTTCAACATCATTAGCCATCAGAGAGATGCAAATCAAAACCACAATGAGATACCACCTCACATGAGTCAGAATAGCCATAACTAATAAATCAACAAAGAAGAAGTACTGGCAAGGATGTGGAGAAAAGGGAACCATAGTGCATTGTTGGTGGGAATGCAGACTGGTGCAGCCACTGTAGAAAACAATATGGAATTTCCTCAAAAAACTAAAAGTGGAACTGCTTTTAGATACAGCAATTCCACTGCTGGGATTATACCTCAAGAATCCTGAAACAACAATTTAAAAGAACCTATGTACCCCGAGATTCATAGCATCTTTATTTACAGTAGCTAAGTGCTAGAAACAGCCTAAGTGCCCATTAGTAAATGAGTGGATCAAAAAAAGTGTGGTACCCTTAGAGGATGGAGTACTACACAGCAGAAAGAAAGAAAGAGCCCCTACCTTTTGCGACAGCATGGATGGAACTGGAAATCATTATGCTAACTGAAATAAGCCAGGTGGCAAAAAAATAAATACCGTCTGATCTCACCTATCAATGGAACCTAACCAACAAAACAAACTAATGAGCAAAATAGAACCAGAGGTATGGAAACAAGGAACAGACTGACAGTGACCAGGAGGAGGAGGAAAGGGGGAAAAGGAGGAGAAGGGTAGTCAAGGAACATGTATGGATGACCCAAGGGCATGGACAACAGGGTGTGGGTTGACTGTGGCAGAGGGGGCTGGTGAGGCAGTGGAAAGCAGGGGGGAAATTTGGGACAACTGTAATAGAACAGCAGTTAAAAAAAAAGAACAGAAGACAGAGTCCAGATAAACATGAATGACCTTTCAGCTATCACTGAGTACATAAGGTAGCAAGCTCAGGGAAATTAGCTAAGAAAAACAGCCGCAGATCCTGTAGATATAGAAAGGCAACTCAAAGCCAGGTAGTATGAGAAACCTTGGTTTCAGAAGTATTTTGTGTACTATGAAACTAGTTCTAGTTTTAAAGGTAAATTCTGCCCCTAATTTATAAAGGGGAGGGAAAGCTAAAACACAAGAAATAGAACAAGAAGGCCTGTGGGCTTACATCTCCGAAATATATACCTGCACTTAACTGACTTTCAAACTTAAAGCGAGAGTAAACTGGTACAATGGCAAGTGTGCCACATAGCCAATATTACTCTAAAGATCTACCATTATAATTGTATTATGCATATTCAATTGTTTACTGAGCTTTCATCAAGTTAAATAAATACTGTTGATTTACACACAGTGTATTTTTCAATGTGAGATCTGAGAATTGTTAGAACAAAAAGTTCTTATATTTTTATTGCAATTCACTTTTTAAAAATTTCACAAGTCTTTGTGTTATGTTGTCCAAGGTTTTTATTATGAAATAAACTGACTAGGAACAAGTACTTGAGAATAAATGCCACAGTGTAATTGAGCAAATGATATTGCTAATGATTGCTATCAATGATATTGATAATGATAATGATTGCTAACAATCAAGGTTTGCTATGTCAGACAGCAAATACTAATATAGAGGGCGGGGCAAAAGTAGGTTCACACTTGTGAGTATGTGACACACAGTTTATTGTATTATTATTTATTAATTATTGTATTATTTTTCCATCCGAACAACTGTAAACCTAAGTTTGCCTCATCCTGTATATATTAGCCAAAAGATACAAACAGAGTTCACAGAAGAAATGAAAGGGAAATACAACGTGTACCTTGTATTTAGTACAGATGGCATTTACATCTGACTTATTTGCATAGGTTAAAGAAAACTGAACAACCTGTCAGTGACTTTTCTTTGTGGGGAAAACCCCTATGATAAAAAGGCAGGGCTTTATTTACTCTTCCTAATAATTTTTGAAGAGTTCAGTACAGATTGAAAAATGCTACTCACACCTGAAATCTTCATGAATAGTATATGGGTAAAAACTCCTTGGTAAGGGAAAAATCATAATTATTGAGAAATTATTATGAAAACAAATTATTAAAATTATCATACTAACATATTCAAACCAGTAAGTATAATAGTACAGAATAAATTAATTTGATTAATTATTCACATTACTGGTATTTTATTGTTTTTGCTGAGTACCCACCAGGGCACAGATTAAACTGGTGATAGCATATTTTCTCTATTTTACTTTTTAGGTTTTATGCACAAATAAGAGGATTCAGTTTATTTCACAAGGAATCTATTTCCACTTGAGCATGACATTTTTATAGAAGTATATTTATTAAAATAAAAAAAAACAAATTCTGGACGTAAAAGTAAGAGATTATAGAATTTGTGAATTCCCCTTTCCATAGTCAAATTTCTTAGGATCAGTACCCACTTTTCCTTCTTCCTGACACCATTTATCCTTGCAACTTCTCCCAAAGACTACTGCAGAAATCCCCTACATTGTCTTTTTTTTTTAATTTTTATTGAATTTATTGGAGTTACATTGATTAACAAAATTATATGGGTTTCAAGTATATAATTCTATAATATACCATCTGTAAATTGTACTGTGTGTTCACCACCCAAAGTCAAGTTTCTTTCTGTCCCCATTATCACCCCTTTATTCTCTTCTATTTCGCCCAAACTCCTTTCCCTCTGGTAATCACCATACTGTTGTCTGTCTATGAGTTTTGGGGGGATTTTTTTGCTATATCCCTTCACCTTTTTCACCCAGTATCCCTTCCTCTATCTATTAAGTGAATAGATACAACTTCCCTCATAGTTCTATTTATGAGTCTGTTTCTATTTTGTTTGTTTGTTTATTTTGTTCATCAGCTTCCACATATAAGTGATATTATATGGTATTTTTCTTCCTCTGACTGGCTTATTCCATTTAGCATACTACTCTCCAAGTCCATCCATGCTGTCACCCAAGGTAAGATTTCCTTCTTTTTATGGCTGAGTGGTATTCCATTGTATAAATGTACCACAGCTTTTTATCCACTCATCTACTTATGGGAACATGAGCTGCTTCAAAATCTTGGCTATTATAAATAATGCTGCAATGAATATAGGGATGTATATATTCTCTTGAATTGGTGATTTGGGTTTCTTCTAATACATTTCTAGAAATGAAATAGCTGGGTCATAAGGCAGATCCATTTTTAATTTTTTGAGGAAACTCCATACTGCTTTCCACAGTGGCTTCACCAATCTGCATTCTCACCAAAAGTACATGAGAATTGCTTTTCTCCACATTCTCACCAACACTTGCTGTTTGTTGATTTATTGATAGCCATTTTGACAGATGTGAGGTAATAGTTCATTGTGGTTGTAATTTTCACTTTGATAATTAGTGATATTGAACATCTTTTCATATGCCTATTGGCCATATTCAAGTCCTTTGCCCATTGTTTAATTCAATTGTTTGGGGGTGGTTGGTGTTCAGTTGTATAAGTTCTTTATAAATTTTGGATATTAACCCCTTATCAGATATATCATTGGCAAATATGTTCTTCTATTCAGTTGGTTGTCTTCTCATTTTTTGTGGTTTCCTTTGTTGTGCAAAACCTTTTAGTTTGATGTGATCCATTAGTTTACTTTTTCTTTTGTTTCCTTTGCCTGAGGAGATACATCAGAAACAAATATTGCTCTGAGAAATGTCCAAGATTTTACTGACTATGTTTTCTTCTAAGGTTTTTATGGTTTCACATCTTACATTTAAGTATTTAATACATTTTAAGTTTATTCTTATGTATGGTATAAGGAGGTCTAGTTTTATTTTTTGCACATGTCTGTCCAATTTTCCCAACACTGTTTATTGAATAAACTGTCTTTACCTCATTGTATGTTCTTGCCCTACATGATCTTAATGCTGCCAAAGTTATTCTTAAGCAAATTTTTTGCATACTATTGGAAATGTTTTTCTGTCTATAAAAACTCTACTCGTGTCACTACTCCATTAAAAATCATTAATACACTATTGATTAGAACATTAAGGACCCGTCTGTCCCCTAGTCAAGCCTTCCACAGGAACCCCAGCCCTCTGCCCCACCAGCCTCATCCTGCTTCTACAGAAGCTGATCTACTTTTTCTTCTATAACATGTCCCAGGCATTTCTTCTTCGCTTATTCACCTGCGATGTAATCTTTCTGATAGTAGAAATGCGTTCATTTTTCAAATTCTACTGAAAACGCAATCCTCCTATCCATTTCCCCCTCAATCAGAGGTGATTCCGTCCACCTCCAAATATCACAGCACCGTGGTACTATTTACCACATCTGCTTGTACTGTCTTCAGTTAAATAAGAAAATATGTCTCTAGTACCTTAGAACCTCATTGACAGAGGGAACTGCATCTTAACATTTCCTTTTCCAGTAGCACTGAGTCTAGTCTTGGCCCACTGAAGGAACCCCAAAAAATGTTTGCTAAACTAATTTGAAAAGTAATATCAAATGTCAGCATACAATAGGGATGAACACTGTGGAAGTAGAGTACTTCACAAAAGGCAATAAAAATTCCCCAAAATGTTAGGAGATTTTTGTTCAATTAAATCCATAATCTCGGAAAAAAATTTCATCCCTCATCCTCATGTGACATGTGTTGAGACATTTGTTTCTCTGAAAAAATAAGAATACATTCTTTCACTTTCTCATAAGTCTAAAATTAGACAAATCTTAAAGTCTCTCTATATGAATTGCTTTCTCAAATTTACTACCAAATCTTTACATGAGTTGAACACTCAACTTGTTTTTCTTAAACTATCTATATTATCATATAAAAATAACCTCAGGTGGGACTATGAGGTCAACAAGGCCACCCTGGACATCATTTTGGGAAAACCAAGTATTTACCACTTAAAACAACAGCAGTTCTTCTTGTGCTCAAATGTAACAGATCAGGACACCAGTGGGTGAAATTGTGACTGGTTTCATTAGCTTGTAGATATAATATTCTCCTGAATTGTCTTTATAGGTATTAAAGTCCTGAGAAAATTTTATTCACATTCCAAAATTGTTTCTCTCACTTAAACAACAACCACATAATAGAAACAAGTCAGCAAACCTTTCACAAAATGCTACCTGATGTTCTTTAAAATACCTAGCGGCAACGGACATTCATTTTGGTTAACCATCATAGTCGTGTTTTGCATTTTTGTATCTTTTTTCCAAAGGGAGAGAAATATGGCCCTATATATACCTAATGCCAAGAAAAATGTAGGCTAGTACTCATTAAAATATCCACTCTTTGCCAAAGCTAAATTCTGCCTCAGAATTTTGAGGGCAACGCCTGTCACAATGCCTTTGATGCCACAGCAAATTGTTTCAACCATCTTCATGCTATTTAAAGTGTGGAAAAAATACAGACAATCTTCTGGAATGTATTCATTACCTTGAAAGTGCTTGACATGCTGGTCATGCTGAAATGCATATGATTTTAGCTTTTGTGGTACAAAACACTTTTACCTCAAGAGAACTTATGTTATAATCTCATATTCACTTACAATGCTCTCAAAACTCTCCATTGAGAAACTTATATTACAAAAGCAAATTTACTTTTTATATAAAAAAGGGAAAAAACACTTCTTATGAAAAAAGCCTTAAGCATATAAAATATTAGTTATAAGATTTAAACATTCCCAATTACTGTAATCATTTTAATTATCAGAATTATACCCACAGAGCACAAGGAGAAGAGAAAATATGTACTGAGTTGGTCAAAGTTAATGTTTAATTAGTGTTTATCTTGGTAGAATGAAATTTTAAAGTAAGGTGTACAAGAAAGATACTTTAGGGTTAGGATATATAACCTTTTGGATATATAAAGGATCTATGCCCTACTTGTACAATTTTACTTGCCACAACTAAGGAGGTTGATACTCTTGCCAGAGTCAACATCATCATTAGTAAAGAACAATATGTTTAGAGAACATTAATAACTTAAAAGAACTTAAAATTTAAATATTATAAAGTTTAAAAATATAATATTTAAACTAATGGTTTCAAAACCAACTGAACTATGACTAAACAAAGTTTAAAAGATTGCCTACTAATAGAAAAATGTACTACTCTTTCCTCACACTGCATTAGCGCTGCCCTCATCTCTCAGGAATGGATATCCCCATGCCCTTCCAGCTAACTCCTAAATCCCTCAGGATGACCTGCAGTGCCTGACCCTGTCCTTGCTCTTGCCATGTCTGCTCTTATTCACAACCCTACTGACTTTCTATGCCTTCACTCATGCTAGAGCACTGTCCAAATTATCCTGCCTCTGCTCTACACATCCCCTGCTGCCTATGAACACAAACTCATCTTATAAACTCATTTCAAGCACTACCATCTTCTTTCAAGCCTTTCCTTGTAGTTCACAAACTTGGAGGAGGATTTACCACTTTTTCACTTGGGCCATACAGCATAACACCATCAACACTTTACCACATATATTGATTCACATTGCACCCATTGGCAAACCACATTGGTTCTACTTCTAAAACATATCTTAAATTATCCACTTCTCTTCATCTCTTTTACTACCACTCATCTGAATGCAAGCTGACATAATCTGTGGTCCTGTTAATTACAATAATCTCCTAATTTATTTCTCTTCTTCTACCCTGGGACTCCACCCCTTTCCAACACAATGTCCATGTAGCCTCTAGAATTACCTTTTTAAAATGGCATCAGATTAGATCAGTACTCTGCTGTAAGGCCCTTAATGTATTCCTGATGCTTTCAGAATCAAGCCTAGAGTCCTGCCACGCCCTGCTTCTCCAGCCTCATCTCAGATCTCTGCCCCACCCCCAGCACCTTATTATCCCAACAACACTGGGATCATTATGCTCTTATGCCCTCTGAACTCCCCTTTGTTTATCTCTGTAACGTCTCCTAGCTTTCACGTGGCATTCTCATTGTCATTCCTCAGATCTCTGCTTACTATCAACTGTAGAAGAGCTCATCATCATTCTATACAGAATAGTCCCTCCCTCATGTATCCTAGATAACACTGCTTCATTTTTCCATATATACAAATATTATGTGTTAATTTGTTTACTTGCTCACCCTTTGTCCACTGCCCTAGAACATAAGGTCTCTGTGAGGGCAGAACTCTTGTCTGATTGGATCTGCTCTAGCAAATCCTCCAGTCCCAGCCCACTTTTTGACCCATCATGGGTGTGCCTTAAATAGTTGTTCAATAAATTAACTAAGGGCTTAGGTTTTTCTCCCTGTTACACTATACACTCCTTGAAAGCAGGTGTCATGTGTTATTCGTAGGTGTAATCCAGAATCTAAATACATGCGTAGCATAAGATAAATTGTCCATAAGTAGTTATGGGATATGTAAATGAAATAATATATTTAAAAATTTGGTCAGTGTTCTTATATACACAAAATGTATTAACCAACCCTAGGACGGTGTCTACACCATTGAAGCTATTCAATACATGTTTCCTAAATGAATAAATGGACAGAGTACGCACACAGGTAGCTTACTCCTCTTGTGGCATTTGCACCTCACATCAACTATAAGCCAGGATTTAAAAACGCAATATCCAAAGAACAAACCAGAACATGTCAGCACTGAAGAGTTTTAGTTTTGTGCTGACAGTTACAACCTGTCATTCAAAGCCCAGTGTCTTCCAGGTGTTCGTGTTTGCTCTTCTTCCCAATTACAGCGAAATCGGAAAACATTTGCAACTTTATACAAGTATTATCTATGATTTCAGAAAATGCTACTCTGTTAAGAAGTCTGGCCTTGAAATCACTTTTTAAAGTAAAACAGACTGGTAAGCAATTGCTGGAAAGTGCATGTTCATTAATCATTAAAAACCTTTAACTTGTTTCAGTTGTCATTCAGAACAATAAAAAGAATCTCTTTGAACCAAGTTGTTGATAACAAACTCATAGTCTGAAAGTGAAGTTTGAGGCTTGGAGGGGTGTGAAAGGAGGAAAAATCATTCTTTGTAGTTTTCTTTCTTGTAAAGTAAAACATGTGTTTGGATTAAAAGCAATCATTCTTTCATGCTTACATTTTGGGATAGAATCTTCTGTAGCAATCACAAGATTAAGACCATAAGTGATAGACTTCATAAAAGATTGGTTCACAACAAAAGAAAGAAAACAACTGCAATTAAAAGTTTAATATTTTCCTATTAATCTTGACCCTACCTGGAAAACATACTTTTCTGTATTGATTTCACAGGGAAAATAGTCATACATTTTCTTCCCTTTAGAGTCAGCTTTCAAATAACTGCACGGACCTTAACTATACGATTAAGGATTAAAGGACTTGTGCATCACAAGAAATAATAGTCTACATGAGACATATTTGAACAAAGTAATTTTAACATACATATAACTTTTCAAAAGTGGGATGAATTCACAGAAGACTATCGGGATGTTATTTTATAAAGTCTCAGACTTCCAGAGGTGATTAAAATGTTAGTGTTGCAACTGGGTCCTCTCATTCACATTTTTAAATTGTATCACCTTTCTCCCCATAGCTACTATATTTTGAATGGCTAATATGAACCAGGCACTATGCGAGGCACTGACATTTGTTACCACTAATTTTTACTTCACACGTTTAAGGTAGATATTACTTCCCTTTTGTCAATGAGAGAAGTGAGGCACAGAGAAACTCAGTCATTATTTGCCAGGCAGGATTCAGTACTTTCAAAATCTCCATAGAGTTCTACAAGCCCCTCATGTGAACACGCTCTCCATGTTAGCAGTTCTCAGCAGTTCAGTGCGGGAATTCTTTACTGAAGACCTTGTTAGAAACACAAATTCTCACCCTTCCATTGGAACTTACTGAATTAGAAATGCTGGGGTTGGTGAGTGGAAGTCACCAATCTGTGTTTTAAGAACCCTTCTAAGTGATTTTGCTGCGTGTTCAAGTTTAAAACCCCTGCTCCTATTGAAATCACTTGCCTCCTGAGCCCTAATGGAAAAGTGCTCTAGCGCTCCCACTCCCTGGTCTGCTCAAAGCCTGTCCTTCCCTTCACACTGCCTGCCTGGAGGTCTGTTCTGCATCTCTCTCCCCTTATTCTTTGCCTGCATCTCTTCTTCTTGTGATTTTCAGATGTAGGAACAACCTTGCCACTTGTAAATGGAGTCAGTCAGGCTCCCTCACCCAGATGTCTGCGGAACTAAAATAAGTTGTGTTCTCATAGCCTTGAGACTGGCTCTGATAAATGGTTCCCATAACACTGAGTGGGCTCGCATGTGCGGAATCACGCTGTGTCACACAGTATTCTGGCTTCTTGCCTGCTTTTTCTGTATTTAGTATATAAGGGAGCTAGGGGCTGTATTTAGTATATAAGGGAGCTAGGGGCTTCCCGCTGGGGGGACACGCAGCTTTCGGCGTGCCTGGATCGCCCTCCCTTGAATAAAGGCCCTCCCACATCCCTGTAGCTCCTTGACTCGCCTTCCATCTGCCTGAATCCAGAGTGAACCTGCCAGGCCTTGATAGGCTGCGAGACACCACTCCTGACTCTGCCAACTGCCTTTGCCTAGATCTTTTTCTTACAGAAGCCTTCCACTTCTGGGTGTGACAGTTAGGAACTGTCTGTAGAGAGCCTACGTGGCTTATTGGAGACTACCCCCACCAAAATCCTTTCCATCCAAGGCCACTCTGCCATCACAGACCTAACCAGGCTCTCTATAGCTTGCTGACCTCCACTGTTACCAACCTGGAGCCTCAGAGTTCCCTTTGGCCAGTAATGGTGAACTCAAGGTCAGGCTGGGCCCAGGGTTCACTGATACGATGCAAATATCTGGTTGATCTAGCTAGTTTGATCTGACATTTATCATTTTATATAAAACTAACATTGCTGTTATTACATGTATTACTTAAGTAGAGTTACAGAAATCATAAATAACTTCAATATTTTTTCAGCTTTGTAACCAGAAACTTAGGCCCTTTCAGGATAAGTATCAGTGGAGGAAAATGTGAAGACTTCATTTGTCAATCCACCACCAAAGTGGCTTAAAATATTTGGGCAACCCATCAAATCACATACTTAGGCATTCAACAGAAAAAGAAAACAATAAATGGATTGATGATTGATCAATTGGATATTATCCAATTAGTTATATTATTCTCTGGAGGCCGTAACAATTGTTAGAATATAATACGAAATAAGCTGATTATAAGAGAGAATTCCTAAGTGCTAGTTCTTTAATTTATAAAAATTTTCAAAAAGAAGAAAAATAATCAGAGAAATCTCATAAAAACAAATTCTTATCAATCTTCCTAGATTCATAATATTCCTATGTTCAAATATTTGTTGGAGTCCTATGACAACGTGACTGTTTGTATATTCCAATAGTATGAACTAAGTTTTTTAAAAAGGATTTGGACTAACCATGATTTATGCCTCATGACTGCCATGGGAAAAAAATCATTGATTACAGAAATGAAAAGTCTTTATTGATTATATCACAATTTAATAGGAAAGAAGATGAATGGATGTCCACTGCCCCTTATAACTAACTGTATCAGAGAAGCAAAAGCATAATCCACCATGTATTCTGCATTGTAATGTAAAACACTTGGATCAAAGGGAAAAAAAAACAAAAACACCAGGGTCGAAATTTTAAGGTGTAGTATTATAAATGTACTTTGCCAGATTCACCTGTAACTTACTTTGGAGTAGGAACAATGGTATCCTGCCATAGCCTAGCTTTGCCATTATTTTTGTAACCATATGATGGAATCTTTTTGAGGCAAAAAATATATATTCCTAAGATTTTACAAATATGTCCACACTATTTTATGAAGTACTAGATCCTGGATGTCACAGCTAACTCTGGATCATCAATCCATACACAAATACTTATCAATAAATTAATTTCTCAGGCAATTAGTACCAAAAATAATACTGCTAAGTTTTTGTATGATCCCTAGAGGAAACAGGAAGGAATCCACAGAAAAAGCTCACTGCAAAAGCATCAACAAAACAAAGGAGAGTCAAAAAACAGCGATCAAATTTTATTTTCGCTATGAACCACAGAGCTTGCTAAGGAAATTTCAACTTCCAAAAATTTTTTAAATGAAGTTGCTCCAATTTTTATTTCCAAATATGTACAGCTGCTTTGCTCTTGGCAAAAAGACTGATAAATGAGAATGTGTGTCAGAATTTTAGGAGAAAAAAATTAATCCATAGCATATTGTAAAATGAATGATCAGCTCTCTGTCAGCTGAAAAAATCATTTTAATAAAGTATTCAACAAGTCTTGTGAAACCAAGGTAATATGCCACTGACCTCTATGATATAATTATAATAACTAATCAAATAAAATAAGCATAGTAAGAAAATCTTTAATAGTTTCATACCATCCAAAGGGTTGGCAAATTAAACACTATGTTTAAATTATATATCTAGATGGGATATAACTATTACCAGATTAATAATTTCACCAAAAAATAAGTTTCTTTTTACTTATATGTTTGTTTCTTTGTTTCTGTTTTATTCTGACATATATCATTACGGAAATACTTATAGCTCTATTTCCAATTGTCCGAGCAAAATTTCAGATGCTGACCCCCCAAAAAAATCTACCCAGAAAAGGAAACCACTATAATTTGTATAATTTATCACAACCCACTTATAAGCTATTTGAGAATATGCATGATTTTAGCGAGTTAATAGGCACTTGGAAAAAGAACATGTAGTATCTTTTCAGAAGTAATAAAATAAAGTTACACTTAAGGGTTACACTTTAGTTATCAATTTTTGCTTCTGAATAGGATTATTTCAAAATCTCTTAAATAACTCATGTTATTTAGCAACTATAAAACTAATAAAATGTAAATTCCATGAGCAAAGAGATCATTGTCCGTTTTTTAACTAATGTATTCGAAACACCAAGAACAGTGCCTGTTACTTAACAGGAACTCAATATTTCTCAAATAGATAAACAAAGCATGCCAAAATATCTAAATTTATTTCTTTAACAAATTTTGACTTTGATTTTATGAAATAATATCTTTGACTTATGATTTTCAATTATTTGTTGTACAATTTTCTTGAATATGCATAATACACAATATCATTATGTTCATGTATAGAAATTAAAATGTTTTCAAAATACTATCATATGTCAAATATTCTTCCTCTCAATATTTAGAAGTTTGAAAGAAGTAGGGAATGTGTTATGTTCTTTCAATAAATAAAACTTCTTTTGTAAAGGGTAAAATGTTTTGCCCAAAATCACTCAATTATTTAATAAAGTATTTAAGCTATAATTTATCTATCATAATTTCTCATCTAATCATTCTTTAATTACATGGAAATTCATTTTTATTCTTAGCCTATACTCATATATGTCAGATATAGCTGAATAAGAGGCTTAATCCTAAAACCCTGAAAAGAAGGGTCTTGAGGGAAATTACCTAAAAGAAGATTAAACATCTCAAGTCAGTCTTTCAGGTTTCTGGGATCCGGAACAAGAACCGCTGTCCAGAGAGACGGGCCAATATTGTGACTGATGGATTTTCAATCTGAGAGTCAATACAGATCTCAGAGATCGTCTCCTCCAAACGTTTTAGTTTACAGTTAAGAAAAGCTGAAGTTCAACAAGAGCAAATTAACTATGTGATCTCATATAACCAATGGACAGTGGAATAGATTAGAATTTCAGATTTCTGACTCTTTCCAGTTCAGTTTTTACTTCATCCATACAAAAAAACACAGCAATAAAATAATGTATTTTTCATGATCTCCATTTTAGAAAAAAAAATATTGAAGCTTAGAGAATCAACTACTACCAGAATGCCAGATTTTGAACAGACACTGTATTACATGAACTGAAACAACGAGATCTGCCCATGTTTACACAAAGCCACCCATATGCAACTGACAGTATCAGCTCTGTATAACATTTCTATATTTCATTATCTCTTTGTGACTCCATGTACCCTCCCACCTACTCATCCCTGCCTTACTTCTATTACAAGATAATACTTTACATGGTGTGAGAAGATTATTTCTGCTGTAACAACAGAACTCCAGCTCAGCAGCCCACTTTTTACTATAGATTTGGAATCTAACAACTGGTTCATTTCACAAGCTGCCAGAGAAGAGATTGAAGCCATGTGTCAAGTCATCTCCTCCAGAAACAGCTCAAATACAAGCACTGCTGTTAGCAGAAAGACTGGCTCAGAAACACTGAATCAGCAATATCATGTGCAACCATAAAACAAGGCAATGCACTATGCTTAAGAATTACCTACCTGGGTAAGCAGTTGTTTAAATGAGTAATCGGTACTTTCTAATAGACTTCAGAGGGATGATACCCACTAAAATTAACAAAATAAGTCCAAGTAATTCCATTTGTATCATCTCTTGATGATTTCATTGCCCAGAGACCACTGACACAATGAGAGTTGGGTGCATTGTCTTCTTGCCTTCTGAGAACTTTTCAGGCATTTGTCATTATTACATGAATGTAGACCACACACAATGTTAGTTTCTTCCTAGCACCAACCCAGAAATGTCCAAAGAAATAGCTTCAACATTGTCACTAAGAATTGGACTCAAAATAGATGCCTATTCCAAAAAGTAGAATGCTTTTTGGGTGGCTGGAAGATTGTGGTTCCCCATAACCTCAAGAAACTTTCTACTTTAAGAATCATTATAGTTTGGTTTAAGAGCATTTTTATTTGATTTGGGACTGAATACATTTATGAGGAGTGTATTTGGTCTCTGTCAATCTTGTAAAATGGTTGAATTCTGCTCTAGATACTTAAAATCAAGTTACAAATTACAGTGACTTTCATCTTAGGTTAGTTTCACATTTCAAAGTTACTTTACAAATGGCAGAACATAACCTAAAAGCTATTACGAAAAACACTTTTGCCTTTAAGTTTTAAATCTATGCTCCAGTACCCTTAAATATAATTCATCAAACTTTATTTAAAGAACAATTTTCAAGCCCCCAAAATTATTTCCACATTATAGAGAAACTTTTAAAATATAGTTTTAAAAGCTGGAGGTCATCTTTGACAGGATTATATGAACTCAAACTTAGATCAACTCTCCAAATGCAAAAAATTTTAAGTGGGTTTCTAAATTTAAGAACTGAATTTTTTCCTGCTTTTCTACTTTCAGTAAGCAAATGGTTTTATTTTCTCCACATTATCACCAGCACTTGTTGCTGATTTGTTTATGATGGCCATTCTGACAGGTGTGAAATGATAGCTCACTGTGGTTTTAATTTGTATCTCTCTGATGGCTAGTGATGTTGAGTATTTTTTCATATGTTTATGGGCCCTCTGTATGTCCTCCTTGAATAAGTGTCTACTTGGATCCTTTGCCCACTTTTTAATTGGATTGTTTGTCTTCCTAGTTGTTGAGTAATGTGAGTTCTTTATACATTTTGGAGATGAAACCCTTGCCCGATGTATCATTGGCAAATATGTTCTCCCATACAGTTGGTTCCCTTTTCATTTTGATGACGGTTTCTTTAGCCAAGCAGAAGCTTTTTAGTTTGATGTAGTCCAATTTGTTTATTTTTTCCTTTATTTCCCTTGCCTTAGGAGATATATCAGCAAAAATATTGGTGTATGGAATATCTGAAATTTCACTGCCTATGTTTTCTGCTAGGATTTGTATTGTATCATGACTTACATTTAAGTCTTTTGTTCATTTTGAGTTTGTTCCAGTGTATGGTATAAGCTGGTGGTCTAGTTACATATTTTTACAGGTACCAGTCCAGTTCTCCCAACACTATTTATTGAAGAGGCTGTTTTTACTCCACTTTATGCTCCTGCACCCTTTGTTGAATATTAATTGACTATAGAGATATGGGTTTATTTCTAATCTCTCTATTCTGTTCCATTGATTTGTGTGTTTGTTCTTACACCAGTACCAGACTACTTGGATTACAGAAATCTTGTAGTAGTTTGATATCAGGTATTGTGATCCCTCCAACTTTGTTCTTTTTCAAGATTACTGAGGCTATTTGGGGTCTTTTTTGGTCTCATACAAATTTTTTAAAATAATTGTTCTAGATCTGTAAAATATGACATTGATATTTTAATAGGAATTATGTCAAATCTACAGGTTGCTTTGGGTAGTATGGACATTTTAATGATGTTAATTCTTCCAATCAATGAGCACAGTATAAGCTTCCATTTATTTGTGTCCTTCTCAGTTTCTTTCTTCACTGTTCTACAATTTTCTGAGTACAGATCTCTTACCTCCTTGGTTAAATTTATTCCTAGGTAGTTTATTTTTGTTGTTGTTGCTATAGTAAATGGGACTTTTTTCTTAGTTTCTCTTTCTGATAGTTCATCATTGGTGTACAAAAATGCCATCAATTTCTGAATACTGACTTTTTATTCTGCTACTTTGCCAAATTCACTTAGTAGGTCAAGTAGTTTTTTGGTGGAGCCTTAGGGTTTTCTATGTACACTATTTGCTGTGTGCAAATAATTACTGTTTTACTTCCTCCTTTCCAACTTGGATGCCTTTTGTTTTTCTTCTTGTCTGATCACTGTGGCTAGGACCTCTAGTACTAAGTTGAATAACAATGGTGAAAGTGGATACCCTTGTCTTGTTCCTGATCTTGAGTAAAACACTTTTAATATTTTTCCCCCATTACCAAAGTGGGGACTTAAAGGTATGCTTTGCTATTCTATTTTATTTAAATAATTGTTATCAAATGGCATATTTTTAGATTTCAAAAGTAATACATATTTATAGTAAATTGGAAAGTATGAGTAGGTACTGTGTATGAGTGAAATTATGGTTCTGAACTTTCTCTCTCTGAATTGATTCACATAGAAAGGTATTCTGAAAGCAACAATGAACAAACAAAAACTCATAGACATGGACAACAGTGCATTGGTTATCAGAAGGAAAGGAAAGAAGTAGTAGAGAGTAAAGGGAGGGAGTCAAATAGATGTTGATGGAAGGAGATTTGATTTTGGATAGTGAACACACAATGCAATCACTATACGGATAACATATAATTGAATTGTATACTTGAAACTTACATAATTTTATTAAGCAATGTCACCCAAATAAAATTGATTTAAAAATTAAAAAACATATAAGTATTAATAGGTAGAAATATTACATATTGAATCTCTTTTTTCTAATTAAACATGTGCTTTCATCTGGTTAGACACACACACTCACACACATACACACACACAAAGTAGGTGGAAGAAAATAAGAATCACTTGTAATTTTGCCACTTGTGATAGATAACCACAATTAACATTTTGTTTCATATCCTTCCAGTTTTTCTATGAATATATATGTTTACATTTTTAATTTTTAACTTTTATATTTTAGTAAATATTTTTCAGTATCTTAAATTCTGGAGTTTTCCCAATCATAGAACAACAGTATAATATAGAACTTAAATACCACTTGGTTCTTTGATTTTATAGATATTCAATCTTTTTCACTATCTTCTTTATTACTCAATCAAGTTTATATCCTACTTAAAATATCATTTCCTAAAACACTTAATTATCTTACTTATTCCTCATTTTACTTGAAATTTTCTGAAATATTTCATAATCCCTTTTCTAATCTTTCTGAAATTTTGCACATTATTGCCACCATTCCCTTTATAAAATAACCTCTCTCATTTAGTGTCTATTGCCATTTTCCTCTTACCTATTCTGACCACATTGTCTCAGCCGCTTTTGCTAGTTTCTCTCCCAATGCTATGCTTTAAGTCTCAGTACTCTCAGGGCAGTATCCTGGCCTCTTTTTAAAACACTTTTCTTCTTTTTATAACCCCTCAAATCCCATCCCAAGGGATCATTTTAAGAAAGAAAATACTGATGTATTGTTTTGTTTAAATACCGTGGGCATAATATTTTATATCCAATTTTCATTATTAAATTTTCCTAAGTTATTTACTATTCTACAATATGTTAATGTCTAGATACCATTTTACTACGTGGAATATATAATGTATTCAACCTGCTGTTAACGAACATTAGGATATTTTCAATATTTATCTTAAACGATGCTATGAACATCTTTCCACAAACATCTTTGCATATGTTTTAATAATGTTCTTAATTTTTAAATAGAAACTCCTAGGTTGATGAATATAAGTATGTTTAATCTGCTTTTTTAATTTTGCCAAAATGGACTCCAGAAAGGTTATATAAATATATGGAATTACTTCTTTCCCTAGCCCTTTGCTATAGTAGGCATTAACATTTTACTTAATTGTTGTCAGGTTTTGTTGTAGGGAGGGCGTGGGAAGAGGGACGAAGAGTAGATAGTTAGGCTGTTCTTTCCATGAGTCACGATGGCGGCTCTTCTGGTGAGCCTTTGATTCTAGCCACACAGGCCATCTGGGATCTAATCTCACGATACATTCTTTTTCTTAATAGTGGTTACACTACTTATTGAGCTCTAAGGAGCGGTTTTTTTTTTTTTAATAAAAATCATGGTTGTCAAAACTCACACATTTCCCAGAGATACCCCTATATAAAAGCCCTATTTATTTCAGTTGATATAGAAAAAGAATAAGGGATAGTGAAAAGTAGGAGAAAACCTAAGGAGAATACATCAAAGCAATTTCTGTGGTCTGTGTTCTTCCAAGGGTTTTTTGTTTGTTTGTTTTTAAGGAACAATTCTTTTTAGAAGTGGTTCCAATCAAATCCTCAATAATCTGTTATAAAACAAAACTTTGGCAGTGGAAAGCTACCTGCTAGTTATCTCCAACTTCACATTTCAAGCTGTGCCTGACTCCTGATTTTCCTGTCATTCTTAATGGCAATGTCATTGTCCTATATACCTAAAATTGAAAATTTTGAGTCATCCTTGAATCCCTACACACTCAATTCTATATTCAAAATGTTTGCTACATGATTTTTCTTTTCCATTCTCCTGACAACCATTTTACATCAGGAGTTCATTGCCTTTCACTTTGACCAGGGGCTTTTAAATTATTAATGAGACCTACAAGAACCAAGAAAAAACTGAAGTGAACCAGAGAGGGGTACATAGGCCAGGACTTTGAGACCTGTCACTGCTTTAACCAGATTCAATAGGTGGGTTTGTGGGGAGGACTGTCAGATTGAGCAAATAAAAATTTCAATTCCACTAAAATAATAAATACATTTTTATTATAAGTATGTACCAAGTATTGCGTGGGACATACTTATACTAAAAAAAATTCTTTTGTTTGTTGACTTACTGATGATAGCCATTCTGACAGGTGTGAAGTGATATCTCATTGTGGACTTAATTTGCATCTCTCTGATGACCAGTGATGTTGAGCATCTTTTCATATGTCTACTGGACATTGGGATATTCTCTTTGGAGAAGTGGCTATTCAGGACTTTTGTCCATTTTTTACTTGGATTGTTTGTTTTGTTACTGTTGAGTTTTGTAATTTCTTTATAAATTTTGGATATTAACCCCTTATCAGAGTATCAGTGAATATGCTCTCCTGTTCAATGGGTTGTCTGTTTATTTTGTTGATGTTTTCTTTTGCTGTGTAAAAACTTCTAGTTTGATGAAGTCCCATTTGTTTATTTTTCCTTTTGTTTCTTTTACCTGGGGACAAGTATCACATAAAATATTGCTATGAGCAATGTCCAGTATTTTGCTACCTATGTTTTCTTCTGGGATTTTTATGGTTTGGGGTCTAACATTTAAGCCTTTTATCCATTTTTATTTATTCTTGTGTGTGGTGTAAGAAGGTGGTCTAGTTTCACTTTCCTGCACATATATAATTTTCCCAACTCCATTTATTGAATAAACTCTTTAGCCAATTGTATGTGCTTGCTTCCTCTGTCAATTAGTAATTGACTATAAAGGTGTGGGTTTATTTCCACACTGTCTATTCTATTCCATTGATATATGTGTCTGCTTTTATGCCAATACCAGGCTGTCAAGGATGTGGAGAAAGGGAAACCGTCTTGCACCATTGGTGGGAATGTAGATCAGCACAACCACTGTGGGAAGCAGTGGAGTTACCTCAAAAAATTAAAAATGCATATTCCATTTAACCTCACAATGCCACTTCTGAGAATTTATCCGAAGAAACCCAAAACTCTAATTCAAAAGAACATAAGCACTCCTATGTTCATTGCACCCTTATTTACAATCACCAAGATATGGAAGCAGCCCAAGTGCCCATCAATAAATGAGTGGATAAAAGAACTATGGAGTCACTCAAGATGGCAGAGGAATAAGTGGAAGCTACACTAACCTCCTCCCAGGATCAATCTGGAATTGTAACTAAATTGTAGAGAAATCATCCCGAATAACCAACTGAACAGTAGCTGGAGAAAAACCTTATAACTAAGGACAGTCAGAAGAAACCACTTCACCACAATGTGACTGGTAGGGAGTGGAGAAGAGATGCAAGAGGGCTGGCTGGACTCCCACGGGTGGCAGGTGAAGTGCCAGAGGGGAGTATTTCAATGGCTGGAGGAATCCCCCTGAGAACTGTGGGGTAGAAACCTCAAGCTGGGCTCCTCAGCCTAAAGCACTAGAGCTGGGGAAGGAACCCAGATACCATCCAGCTGTGAAATGAAGTGGGGTTTCTGTCCACCAGGGAGAAATGGCTGGAGACAAAAAAAAGCTTCTTAAATGGCCGATGAACAAAATTTTGTTTGTAGCCACTTACCCTGGGCTCAAGCAGGGAGAGGGCAGAGAGGACTAGAAACACTTGAGGAGAGTCTGAGGTAGGTGGTTCTGGGGAGAGAACTGAATAGCCGCCAGGATCCCTGTGCTCAGTCATTCCCCATACTGCAGAAACCATCTTTCTCAGGCAGAAAATTCTTTTCTAAGTGGCATCAGCCTGAGAAGAAGCAATAGGCCCGCCCACAGTAGTTATTCTGCCTCACCCTGTGGTGCTTAAGCCAGGCTGCTGAGTACAGCTTGAGTCTTGATCAGTGATAGTTTAACAAATAAGGCAGACCTCTGGGAGCTCTGAGACTTTAGCTGACCCTCTCCAAGGCCCGGGGCTGATAAAAGCCAGTTTTGGTGTGCAGCCTGGTTCTTTTTTCACATAAACAGGCCCCGCAGAGGGAGCCACAAGCTGAGGATTGCTGATAGCACCAAATGGGTTATCCAGAGCCAGTCACAAGCAGTATCTGACAAAGGCCAATAACAGAGTCTCTGCAAATCTACCTAATGCATAGAAACAAATACAAAGAAGCAGTCATAATGGGAAGACAAAGAAACAGACCCCTAATGAAATAACAAGAGAATTCTCCAGAAGAAAAACTAGATAAAATGGAGGCAAGCAATTTATCAGAGAGTTTAGAGTAAGGACTATAAGGATACTCAATAGCATAAAAAAAGGCATAGAAACCACAAAAATGGCCAGTCAGAAATAAAGAATGCAATAAAGAATGGATACTCAATAGCATAAAAAAAGACATAGAAACCATAAAAAGGGGCCATTCAGAAATAAAGAATGCAACAACTGAAATAAGTAATATACTGGAAGGAATAAATAGCAGGTTAGCTGAAATAGAGGATCGAATCAGTGATTTGGAAGACAAGATAGGGGAAAAAAACACCCAGGCAGAGCAGCAAAAAGAAAAAGGAATTTTAAAAATGAGGAGAGTTTAAGGAACATTTCGGACAATATGAAGTCTAAAATGATGTGGAAGTAACAATATCCACATCATAGGAACACCAGAAGGAAAAGAGAGCAAGCAAGAGATCGAAAACCTATTTAAAGAAATATTGACTGAAAACTTCCCTAATCTGGTGAAGGAAAAGGACACAAGTGGACACAAGTCCACAGAGCTCAGAGAGTCCCAAACAAGTTGGACCCAAAGAGGCCTACATCAAGATACAAAAATTATAATGTCAAGGCTTAAAGACAAGAAGAGAATCCTAAAAACTGCAAGAAAAAGCAGGTAGTTACATACACGGGAGCACCAATTAAATTGGCATATGATTTCTTAATAAAAACATTTCAGGCCAGAAGGGAGTGGTGTGAAATATTCAAGGTGATGAAAAGACCTACAGCTAAGGCGACTTTACTCAGCAAAGCTATCATTTAGAATGGAAGGAGAAACAAGGAGCTTCCCAGAAAAAAAAAAGCTAAAGAAGTTAACATCAAACCAATAATGCAACTAATGTTAATGGGCTTGCTTGAAGAAGAAGGAGAAGGGGAAGGGGAACAGGAAGAGGATAAGAAAAAAGAAGAGAAAGAGGAAGAAAAAAACACAGGAAAATAGTCTAACAATAAAATGTCACTACATACATACTGATCAATAATCACCTTAAACATAAATGGCTTAAATGCTCCAACCAAAAGAAATTTAGTAGCTGAATGGATAAGAAAACAAGAGTCATATATATGCTGCCTCCAAGAGACCCATCTCAGATGTAAAGATACACACAGACTAAAAGTAGAGATGGAAAAAGATATTTCATGCAAATGGAAAAGAAAAAAGCTGGGGTAGCAATATTTATATCTGACAAAATAGACTTTAAAACCTAGGCTATAGTAAGAGACAAAGGACCCTATATAATGACAAAGGGAACAATCCAACAAGAGGATATAACCCTAGTAAACATTTACACACCCAACAGAGGAGCACCTAAATATGTGAAGCAGGTATTAACAGACATAAAGGTAGAGATCAACTGAAATACAGTTAAAGTTGGGGATTTTAACACCCCATTGACTTCAACTGATAGATCTTCCAGACAGAACATCAACAAGGAAACAGTGGCCTTAAACAACATACTAGGTCAAATGGATTTAATTGATGTCTTCAGAGCATTTCATCCCAAAGCAGCAGAATATACATACTTTTCAAATGCACATGGAACATTTTCTCAAATAGACCACATGTTATGACACAAAACAAATCTCAATAAATTTAAGTAGACTGAAATCATCTCAAGCATCCTCTCTGAATACAATACTGTGAAACTAGAAATCAATCACAAGAAGAACACTGAAAAACACACAAAGATATGGAAGCTAAATAACACATTACTGAACAATGAATGGGTCAACAACAAGATCAAAGAAGAAATCAAAAGATACCTTGAAACAAATGAAAATGAGAAGACAACAATCCAAAATCCATGAGACACTGGGAAAGCAATCCTAGGAGGGAAATTCATAGCATTACAGGCCTATCTCAAAAAAAAAAGAAAGAAAGAAAAAATGTGTGTTCATGTCTTTTGCTTATTTTTTAATTGGATTGGTTTTTATTTTAGTCTTTGAATTTTGATGGTTCTTTACATAGTCTAGGTAACAGTCATTTGCTGGATGTGCAACTTGTGAATATTTTCTCCAATTTTGTAACTTGATTTTTTCCTTTTATCAAAGACATTTGAAGAACAATTTTTTTTTTAATTTTGATGAGGACAAATAATCAGTTTTGTTTAATTAACTCTTTAATGGATCATGCTTTTGGTGTCCAGACTAAGAATTATTTTCCTAGCTCTAAACTTCAAAGATTTGTCTCAAGATTCTTTTCTAAAATGTTTAGAGTTTTATGTTTAACATAAAAGTCTGTTATTTATTTTGAGTTAATTTTTGTATGAGATATGAGGTTTAGGACAAGGCTCATCTATTTATTTATTTTCTCTATGGATTCCAATTGCTCTAGTACTATTTCTTGAGAAAGCTATCCTTCCTAATGAATTGCTTTTACTCCCTTGTCAAAAGTTAAGTTGAACATATTTGTGTGGATCTGTTTCTGGGTTCTTTGTTCAGTTCCATTGGTCCATATGCAGAGGCTTCTAGAAACACCACACTGTCTTGATTAATGTAGCTGTTAGTAAGACTTGATTTTGGGAACAGTGAATCTCCCACTTATTTCTTTTTCAAGTTTGCCTTAAATGTTTTATATTTAATTTATGATATAAATTTACAATGAACAGAAACAAACCATGCTTCACTCACATCCTCATTTCACACTGTCGGAGGCAACACATGTCAACAAGTTGCACTTTAGTTTCTTTTTTAAAATTTCATCTTTATTGTATTTTATTTACATTATCTTTTAGTCGCATTTTATACCCCTCTCCCCTAGAAATTATCACACTGTTGTCCATGTCCATGAGTCCTTTTTCTTTTTTGCTCAATCCCTCCACTCCTGACGACCCCTACTAGCAGTCATCCTGCTCTCCATCTATGTGTTGGTCCCCATTTTTCTTCTTGGTTCAGGTTGTTCATTAAATTCCACATATGAGTGAAATCATATGGCATTTGTCTTTATCTGACTGGCTTATTTCATTTGGTATAATGTTCTCCAGGTCCATCCATACTGTCATAAAGGGTAAAATTTTCTTCTTTTTTTTGTAGCCAAGGAGCATTCTATTGTGTAAACGTCCCATGATTGTTTTATCCACTCATCTATTGATTGAGAATCTTATGTGCTTACTTGCCAGCTTATAGTACTGGAAGTCCTACCTACAACAATCAGAAAAGACAAAAAAAGAAAAGTCATCCAAATTAGAAAGGAAGAAGTAAAACTTTATTTGCAGATGATATGATAGTGTACATAGAGAACCCCAAAGATACAACCAAGAAACTACTCAAGCTAATAAAAAAACTCAACAAAGTAGCAGGATACAAAATTATCTCCAGAAATCAGTTGTGTTTTTATATGCGAATAATGAACTAACAGAAAGGGTAATTAAGAAGATAATTACATTTACAATTGCTTCAAAAGAAATAAAAACCTAGGAATAAACCTAAGGATGTAAAAAATCTATACTAAGAAAATATAATACACTGAAGAAAGAGACTGAAGAAAATACAAATAAGTGGAAACATATACCATATTCATGGATAGAAAAAATAGGTATCATTAAAATGTCCATACTACCCAAAGTAATGTATAGATTCAATGCACTTCCTATTAAGATTCCAATAATCTAATTCACAGAACTTAAATAAATATTTCACAAATGTATATGGAACCACAAAAGGCCCCACATAGCAACAATAATCCTGACAAAGAAGAACAAAGTTGGAGGAATCACACTCCCTAATATCAAACTCTACTGCAAGGCCATAGAAATCAACACAGCTTGGTACTGTGTGATAAAAACAGACACACAGATCAATGAAACAGAAGAGAGAGTGTGGAAATAAAACCACACCTTTATAGTCAATTAATATTTGACAGAGGAAGCAAGCACATATAATGGGCTAAAGGTAGTTTATTCAACAAATGGTGTAGGGAAAATTGGACAGGTACATGTAGAAAAATGAAACTAGACCACCTTCTTACATCACACACAAGAATAAATCAAAATGGATAAAAGACTTAAATGTTAGACCCCAAACCATAAAAATCCCAGAAGAAAACAGGTAGCAAAATATTGGATATTGCTCATAGCAATATTTTATGTGATACTTGTCCCCAGGCAAAAGAAACAAAAGGAAAAATAAACAAATGGGACTATATCAAACTAAAAGTTTTTACACAGCAAAAGAAAACATCAACAAAATAAATAGACAACCCATTGAACAGGAGAGCATATTCACTGATACTCTGATAAGGGGTTAATATCCAAAATTTATAAAGAAATTACAAAACTCAACAGTAACAAAACAAACAATCCAAGTAAAAAATGGACAAAAGTCCTGAATAGCCACTTTTCCAAAGAGAACATCCCTATGGCCAGTAGACATATGAAAAGATGCTCAACATCACTAGTCATCAGAGAAATGCAAATTAAAACCACAATGAGATACCACTTCACACCTGTCAGAATGGCTATCATCAATAAATCAACAAACAACAAGTGCTGGCAAGGATGTGGAGAAAAGGGAACCCTTTTGCACTGTTAAGAGGAATGCAGACTAGTGCAGTCACTGTGGAAAGCAGTATGGAGGTGCCCCCCAAAATTAAAAATGCATCTGCCTTTTGACCCAGTGATCCCACTTCTGGGAATATATCCAAAGTAATCCAAAACACTAATTAGAAAGAACATAAGCACCCCTGTGTTCACTGCAGCATTATTTACAATCACCAAGATATGGAAGCAAGCCTAAGTGTCCACCCATAGATGAGTGGATAAAACAACTATGGGACATGTACACAATTGTATACTACTCAGCCATAATAAAGAAGAAAATTTTACCCTTTGTAACAGTATGGATGGACCTGGAGAACATAATGCCAAGTGAAATAAGCCAGGCAAAGGAAGACAAATACCATATGATTTCACATATGTGGAATCTAATAAACAGACTGAACTAACAAGCAAAATAGAGACAGACTCATAGATAGGATGACAGCTAAGTTGGGGGAGGAAGTGTTAGGGTGTGAAGGGAATTGAGCAAAGTGTTAAAAGGACTCTGAACATGGACAACAGTGTGCTAATTACCAGGGGGATGGGCAATGGGAAAAAATACAATTAAAAAAACAAAAAAAAATTATTGCAACCTAAAAAATAAAAAATAATTTCTATTATTTATCTGAAATTCAACTTAAACTGAACAACCAGTATTTTACCTGGAAGCCCTGCTTGTGGGTGACAGGGTGAGGGGTAGGTGGTAGCACTTGAGTCAAGAATTTGAAGTATCAATATCTTAACTAGGTGTTCTTTATCAAATCTAACACAAATCAAGGTGATTGTTTTCATGGCTGTCTGTATTCTGAGGGTCCTGATCTCTTGGCACCGGAAACTCTAGGCATTTTACTTCATGGCATACAGATAAATATTTGACCGGGATCTAATACTTATAGAGAACCTAGATCACCTTATCTGGGTAATGTAGAATGGGTAGTAATTAGATTTTATTTTAAAATCAGGGTAAGCTCATCCCCCAAAAAGAGTTTTAATGTATGGATTTTACAATGTAAAGTTAACCAACTTTATGCAAAGTGAAATAAGCCACAGAGTAGCATATAAAACTATATCTATATAATATATATATATCATAATATGGATAGAATAAATGTTTGTATATATTACATATTTTATACAAACACACAAATACATACACATATACACAGTTAAAACTAGAAGAAAAGACACTGCAAAAGTTAATTCTGGTTACTTCTACGTGATGGAGTCATGGTTGAATTTTTTTAGATGTTTTGGTATTTTCTAAATTTTCTATACAACCTCAATAAGTAGAGTCCTAATATTGCTCAGTGTCACTGTGGAATTTTATTTATGATAAATGTACAACATAACTTTTTAAAACTTGCATTTCCCCAAATATTCTCAAACACCCAATATATCTTCCAAAGTTTTTCTTTTTCTCTCACACTTCAAAATCGCTTCAAATCTGATTGTATTAATCAAAAAACTTTAAGTTCAAGTCTTAAACAACCCATGCAAAGTAACTTACACTTAAAAAAAAAACATATTGGTTTGTATAACTAAGAAGTTCAAGATGGTTTGACTACAAGCATAGCTATATTGTCAAATTGAATTTTTTAATGTCCTAAAGGTGGATTTTGGGAGCCAGAACAATTATTCACTGAGAAACTTGGTATATTAATATTCCATTTTTAAAAGTTACCAATTCAAAATACTTTTTCTTTAAACTTTTAGTTCACTTATAAATTTAATTCTAATTATCAATTGAGCCTATCCTAGTCATTTATAATAGAGATTTTACAATGTAAATACATATATTCCCTTAGATACTTTTAAACTGTAGCTAGAAATGTAATATATTTGATTTCCTTTTGAAGTACACTAAGATTATTCAAGAAGTTTTTCTATGTACTTCAGTAATTCTCATTAAGCTATAGCTATAAATATAGTAAACTTTGGAATTTTCTACATGTTATAATATTTTTTTAATGCCATAAGATTTAACTAAAAAGCACGAGTTTAAGCAAATTACTTAATTTGTTCTCAGTTACTCATTTGTTGCTCTAATAGGATAAAATCTCTCATTTGAAAAAAAATGCTTAAAGTGCCAGAAACTGCACAAATTATATTTCATCACACACAAAACGAAATTGTAGTACTGTAGGCTTGATCTGTATCATCGCTCTATCCTCAATTTTCAGAGCCAGAATTTAATTCACTGTAAAGTTACTTAACCCTTAGAAGGCAACTTCCTTCTCAGTTAGCAAGGCTGAGATGGTTTGAAGAGCAGGGTTATTACCTTGAGTGTGAAATCTGGAATCGTAGACATCCAAGGTAATATCTGTCATAATCCTAGAAACTGAACTAAACTTTCTTTTATTACTAGTATATCATGGGGTTTGCTTAGAACTTCACAGAGGGCACTTCTGTGAGTTATATGCTATCACTTCCTCTTACACCCTATTACAGAAAATTTAAATTTTTCAGATAAACTATTTTCTGAGTGACTGTTTACATATATACTGTAGTGTATTTGTATGTGTATACTATGTATGTAGCTATATGTATGTACATGTACACACACACAACTAAATTCCTTAAATGATCTGTTGTTCTCACATTCTTCACTTCTCTAGAGATATTTACGTGTCACCTGTAGTAGCTCTGTGACTGGGTGCCCCACTGTACAGGCATAACTCCAAGCACCGTAGACTGTAATGTGAACTGGACTTTCTGAAATTGTGAACTTAGGGCCTCTAGAAAGATACCAAAGCTATTGCATGAGACCTCAACATTCTTTGTAATTTTAAACAAATCCTGCAGTACTTTATATTATTCTCATCAGCTAGATTTATAACTTTTAAAAATGATTTTTGATTGTGTCCTGTGTCTTAACCTTCAGTTATAGCTTCTAGTCATTCGAAGGACAGTCAAGGAGGAAATCAAAAGTCCAGAAGTCAGTCTTCAATACAACTTGACCCATTTCATTCAGGGCTCTCTCTTTTCATCTTTCAATTCCGCTATGTTTTTCTTACTCTCTTGTTCTCTCCCTCTCTTTCATTCTCTCTCCCCCTCTCTCTGTCTCTGTCTACTTCATTCTAAGGCACTCTCTTCAGGAGCATCAGAAAAGGTTGACACCAGCAGAACAGCTCCCAGGCAAAGGTGAATTCTGAGTTAGAATTTTCTCCCCATCACTAAATAGCTGTAAGACAGAGGCAAGATATTTGAGTACCTGATTCATAAATGAGGATAAGAGGTCTGTTATATAATTTTGTGAGAAATAACAAGGTATACATAAAGAAATTTTAGCACAATACCTAAATATAAATATAGGTTCACCACAAAAAGAAATTTGTATTATTCCATTCTCTCTTTACCTTCCAAATTGTCCCATTGTCCTATCAGTTTCTTCTGGCTGACATAACAGCCCCCCTGAGACTTTAATTTAGGCAACCAAGAACTTGCAAACTTTTACATTCAGAAAATATCAATGCTATAATTTTTAAGGAACACAAATACTTTTTAGAAAATATTTTCAAAATTCTATCCACAAGCAGAAATTTAACTGAAAAACAATGAAAGAAAGTAATAGCAAAGATTTTAGCAGTGTTTCCTTACTTCATTTACTATCAGAGGGCTTTCTTTAATAACATGGTTTCATTAGCTTACACAATTATTCAGTAACTTCAGCCTTATTTAACATAAAGTCACTATTTTCTCTGAGCTACTACAGCATATTATTGCACTCTTCCCAGTAGACTATAAAATGATTTTTCATAAGTTAAACAAGAATCTATAATTCTCAGCTACTGTATTTCTTCTTTATTCCCCTAAAGGCATCCACATCCACTTGCCATTTCCCTTCCCTAGTTACCCGTTCCTGCCTTCAAACCTCCCTTCATTTCAGCTAGCCTAGCTTTCAATATTTTTAATGTACTTTCTCTCATAAAAGGTGCCCAAGTTGGCTCTTGATTCCTCTATACCAAATTTACTAATTCTTCCTTTAGCATCCCTATAATTGTCTGCCCTATGAGTATAAATATTGTGTGTTCAATATGTATTTTGGTTCCACAACTAAACTGTAAGAGTTAGTGACCCCATTTTCAGGATGTCAATATTGCACAGAAAAATAATTTTAACTACCTTAAAAAAACAGAAGAATGTTTAAAGGGGGAAAAAAGAGTCTAAATGGAAGGTAGGTACCACGTTTTTCATTCATCTTTGCATTCTCCCCAAGGCCTAGCACAGGACCAGGCATACAGTAGCAAGCACTTAATCTCCTGTAAAAAAAATTCAATAAAAACTATGTAATATACTTATCAAATCCAAAATGACCTGGAACCAAGAGCACTACTCATTTTGATTAATGGACTAAAAAAAGATCTGAAGAGGTCTAAGGATGCTGCAGAATGATAACAAAATCCAATGATACAAGATGTAATAGAATAAAGTGTTGTCCTTAGGGAATATCAAGAAAGTAATAGTATGCTCTGAAATCAAACTTAGAACCAATTCTGAAAACTTCTGCTCACTACAAGAAAACCTATACTAAAAAATCTTTGTAGATTGATCAAAACAACTTATTCTATCTTTTCATCAACTTGTTCATGCCAAGAACTTGCCCCCCAAGTCTTTTCACCCCTGGTTCCCACACCATAACTTCTGAACTCAACCTAAAACCGAGAATGACTAGTCTTAGGTGCAACATTATATTCTGAGCAGTTTTTTACTGTAGATCAGATTTATCCACTGAAAATGAGAGAATATTTTAACAATATATTTGCATAGCATATATTACAAAGTTGTTTTTACAAATGTCATTTTATTTTATCTTTGCAGTAATCTTCTGAAGTATTCAACAGGCACATTATCATCATCATTTTTATGAGAAGTTTGAAATTCAAAAAGAATGGTATTTTCCCAAGGGCCTAAGAGACAGAGCCAAGGTTAAAACCAAAACTGACAATAAAAATAAAGTTGGTATTAGATTCCTAATACAGGCATTTCCTAATAACAAGGGAGTAAAAATATATGCTCTTGTGTGGAAATACAGATGGAATTCATTGAAGGAAGCATAGAGAAAAGCTGCCCAGGAAAAAGACCATACTTTACCCAGCATAATAATGACCTTGAGTGAATTCTTTATCTTTCAAATGCTCCTTCTTGCTTTCTTGTCTGTCTCTAAAACTTAACTACCATATAACTAATAAAAGCTATAATTATATATTAGATATCAGCCAATAAAAGAGATAAAATTAGTAACCCAAAATGTTTCCTTGAATATTCATATTTTTCACATGTTTTCATTATGTATAGTGTATATATATGTATATATATACATTGATTATATATATTATATATACTTACAGACAATCCAACCCCATAAATAACTCCATTAAACTCATTAAACTAACAGGATATTTTTCTATAGTAATAGTGATCAGTCAACATGCAAATAGCTACAGCTGAATTTTAGAGAATTTCAGTATGTAATTTGAGGGCATGGTTTGGCTCACATTACTGGGTTGTCCTACCAAAAGTGTGACCAGACCATACGAACTGAGAAACACATTTATCAAAAGTGAAATGTTCAATGACTCCTTTTACTATGTACTGAATACACTGTGTACCTATCATGATTATGAGGTTATGGCTGAATATTTAGTCTCCTGGTTTTGAACATAAACGAAGGTCTTCATTTATATGCCAGATGATATTTTTCAGGTGATACATGAGATTCCCAAGGTAGGTAAATTGAGAATATACAGAAACCCATGTAAATACCAGATGATTAGTGATAAAAATTCCACCCGTTTTTGCAGAAAGCCATTTTTATAGCAACTGAAGGGAAGTTACAAAGTTGTTAAGTAACAGACTAGAGATGTGTGGATCATAACTGAATGAATCTTTACTTCTTTTTTACTGTAGTTTTTTTAAATCAAACTATCAAATCCAACCAGGTTAAATAAGCCTGAATCACTTCTTGCCTTTAATGTTAGATGTCACGTGTAAAGGAAGTGCTTTCACAACATCAACACAAATTTTATCATAGTTCACTGTATCTTTTGCTCATATCACATAGCATGGCTTGAATTTTATATTTGCATGACAATTTCTTTAAATCTTATATTCCTACCCCCACTAGATCCCATGAGGACAGGGACCAGGTTTCTGATTTGCATATCACTGCACCCTAGAACCCAGCAGAGGTATTAAATGGGTAGATGACCAGAGGAGTAGAAGGTGTGGCTTCAGAGAGGTCTTCAGTACACTGAATGCAATAGTGGCATATCTGAGATGGTCCAGTTGTCCTTAGAAGTCATGATGACCAGTCCCACAGGAAAAAATGTATGTATGCTTACAATGTCACAGAACTTTAGCACTCCTAGCTAAAGTTTTCTAACTTTCTCATGTTCTTGGCTATATATTTGTTTAAAATATTTTATACTCACAAATAATGGCTATTCCTGAATATTTCAAATTATGTAAAAGGTGAGTTTGAGGACACTGGAAACTACAGCATTGCTCATGGAAGAAGAGTGTTGGGACCTCATGGAAATTAAAAAAAAAAAAATGAATGGGTCAACAGAGTCCTGTGGCTAGAAGAAGACCAGGGTGGAGTTTTATAAAAGAACTGAAGCACTGTGTTGGAATGAAAAGAAGCCCAGTATAAACTGTACCTAAAACTGACAGAAGTGGCCTCTGGTCTACATGCCTTTCTCATAAAGCGAATGGTACACTGAAGGAAAATTGCTAGCTTCCACAGACATTAGTCCAGCCAGGGAGCATGTTGTGTTCTTTATAGACAGAGAAAGCAACCATCTTAACCTATGTTATGTCTTCACAATTTTGAACATTTCAGTTTTATAGACAATGAGTTCTTTTATGACAGACAGTTCTACTTGTTTGTAATTTACAGTTTTTTTAAGTAACAAGATCATACACAAGGGTACATGATGGTAGCTGCCCATGCTCATATCCGCAGCTTCTCCGACCCTGTACTTGCCTTTTCCTTCCTTAAATTTTCCCACTTAGATGAACCCCCAGAGTGTCAGAACCACAGTGGCCTCAGAGATCTGAACTTGCATGTGTCTAGACAGACATTCCTCTATGGGGCTTCACAATCTGTTTTCTTTACCCTCATATCGTATTTTTAAATTTCCTTCTGTTTTGTGCATTTTCCGTTTCTTCAGTAACATGTGTGTTGTATTTAATGTGGAAAATCAAAGTAAAAATATAATAATACATCTCTGCTTAATGTGAAAGTATCTGACCAGGCTCAGCACCCTTACTAGTCACCTCCGTGCTGAGGATTCCACTGCAAATGCTCTTCAAAAGTCATCTTTCTCCTATATGCCATGGCCAACATTTCACCTCCATCATTTTTTCTCATCTACGTTGATGGTAAACCTTCCCTATAAATTCAGTTCTTGCTCTGGAATTGATGTTTTGAACATATCTCCTACTTTGAACTCCCCACACCATCCCATAAAAGGACTCAGATCCTTTTGTTTTGCTCATGTCTGTAGCCAGAAGCAAGTCCAATCCTATCCACCCCAAATTTCAGGAATGCCTGCACGGGTCACAGCCAGGGACCCTTTACTTCCCCAACAGGGACATCCAGTGCAGGGCCTAGGAGGGATCCTGAATTTAAGGAAATTTCTGTGAATTTAAGGTCTGAAAGTTGAAATCAACACACTATAAAAGAACAAAGGAATTATAAATCAATTTTTAAGGTTGTCACTGTGGTAAACCCTAGAATGTGCTCAGAGGGCTCTTGAAATTACAGTGTTTTAAACTGATATTTTAAAACTTCAGATTTTGTGTAGACAGAAGAAAGAAATTTGAACTGATTATCTTCTACTCATATATGTGCTCTAATGACAAGAAGTCAAGTTTTTACCTAATGTGCTTCATAGATTCAATCACACATGGAATTTAAAAATGAAGTCAGACAAACGGGAAGTCTCCCTAAGACTCCCACATTGTTTCTCCAGCTAAATCACTTTGCAGTAGACATGTATATTCACTAATATTTGCCTGTCAAGGACCAGTATCAGAACTTCTCTTGACATTTTGTTGAGTTTATTATTTACTGAAACTCAAAATAAATGTGATGCCCATAATCAGTAGAACACCAATCCACTGACCACCACAGAAGATATAGTGGAGAGCTCCCCAAGGGCTAGAAATCAAGACAGTTAAGTTAGATTTCTCTGGAAGTTAAAAATTCATGGTGCATTATGACATGGGTGCCTTGGGGGAAAAACAGCAAGATTAGTTAAGATTCCTGAGCTATAGAAATAAGAAAAGACAGAGGGAAAAGAGAAAACCAGAACACCGGACCTAGCTAAGGCCTGTGGGGAGGCTCTGCCCGCAGGGCCCCCCACCCCACCCCCACCCACCACGGATGAACATAATGCTACCAAGACATGATCTGCTTGGGGAGGAAAGATGGCTAATCTCTCAAGGGAGAAAGGCCCCAAGTCCTTACCTTAAATGGTATTTATTAGGTTGGTAACACACAGGGATACAGGTAAAGCTCATCAATCAATGTCAGGTGGCAAGGATCAAACAACAGATAACATATCAAAGAAATCTGAGGGCTTAATATGAGTCAGTGTCTGTCAGGTAAGAGGGTTGCAAAAAACTTTAGGAGACATACTCATTTCCTGCCCAGACCCTTATCATATGGATGAGAACACTCTTAGCAAAGCAGGCTTCACAGGATTTTACTAATTCTTTCTTATGCCCAATCACCCCAGAACCCGCTCTAACCAGCAGAGGGCTGCACCCCCTCCCGGTCATAGATTTAGGCTTAAGTGGATTAGATCCAGGGAGCACTTCTCCCAGATGGAAAGGGGACTTGGGCTATGTCAAAATAGCCAGGGTGGTGAGGGTCCTCTGCCCTCACTTGCTGCAGCCCCCACTGAGTCCTTCCTAGATGGTCTCCCACATGATTGTGTCTGCTTGGGTTGCCCCTCCTCTGAGGGGTCTTACCCATAGACTCTGACTAACCGACCAAGCGTTGGGGGCTAGAGATGGCAGAAGCAGCAAGCACTCTTGCCAAGGAGATAAGCTTTGTTTCCTCAGTGGCTCACAGTCTGGAGGTCACTCATTCAGCCTTAGCCATGGGAGGCGGTTACAACTCCTGAAACCAGACAGAGTGGTTCCCAAAAAAGGCCACTACAGAAGGGAAAGTGAAACTAAATAACCATCAAGTGGGCTGTTTCCCTCTTAGTCAGCAGGAAGAGGCACTGGGCTTGAGCACATCATGAGCAACCTGAGATGAAGGCAAAGAGGTTCAGTGACCTCACTACCCAGTGCAGGAAACATGCACAGCTACTAGAATCAAGTCATGGATGTTGATGTTCGATGGAATCTAACAATCAGCTGGTATTTGAGAGCTAAAGTGATTTTCTCAGTGACACAGAATGTGAACGACAGTCCTGAAACTAGAATTGCTTGCTCCTACTTCAGAAGCCTTCCATACTGACCATGGTCTAGCAAGGGACACATCTCTGTCAGATCCTTCAAGATGCCTTGACCTTGTGGTCTTCCTCAACAGATACTAAGGAGGCATACTCTCCCTCAGTTTCAAACTGAGCATCTTTCAATGTAAGTTAACAACAAAACAAAATCCCAAACAGCCTGTGGGATGTACAATGTGGGTGGGGTGGGGGAATAAAATCCAGAGAGAACAAAATCTCTAATGAATATTTTTTAAAAGGCACTATGTCATCTGACTATATTTAATCTTTTCATTGTTTTACCTTAACTGTCTAGAACTTCTCTGAATTTTTTCTAAATACATTACCCTTCAATAATTTATAATTGCATGGGTTAGTCATAACATATCTCATGTAAAGAAGATTAAGGCAACAAAAACTTTACTGTGTATTAAACTGTTTAATTGAACTCAACATTTTGGAAGTTTAAATTTAAAAAGCAGAGCTATTTACCTTCACTGTTTACTTTAATAAGAAAATTTTACAGATGAAACTACATCAACAGAAAATAAATCATGATATCACTTATCACTTTAGTTCCTCATCTGGTTTGTGAATTATTTGAAAAATGTTATATATATTATAATTATATATGATATTGATATATTATATATATAATATATCATGTCAGACTACTGCTAAAACAATTTTAAATACTGAGGGTTATCAATTTGAATAAGCTTGTTATTTGTATCTTAAAAATATAAAAGAAAAGCATATAGTCTCTATGAAAAAGTAGCTAGAATAAAGACAAACTTCTGTAAATGTTTTCTTTCCCTACTCCCATTTTAACTTACATGCCAGTGGTTTATGGTCAGAGTTAGAATATAAAATCAGGTGTGTAGTGTTAATTGCCTGATGCTAACTTACAATCCCAAATGTTTTTTAACCTGTAAGTACCAGATTCTTGAAACTATAGCTGAACCAGAAGCAGGGCATACAGGGAGAGTCCTGGAAAACGCCAAGTATGACAGGAGGCAGGCCCAAGGGGATATAGCAACTCATAATAAGAAATCCAGCAAAGGAGTGAGCTGCCTGCCAGATCAGTACAGTTATCACAACACTTCCAGGCCTTGCATCACCTACTGAGGTACTTGCTAACAATTCAAAGCAGTGATAACATTATCAGAGTATTGCTTTATTTTAGGACCACCCAAAATCTCTTGAGAACTGAAACAGAAAGTTTTAATTTAGTTATCCCACCTCTATCACAGAAAAAAAAAGTGAATTAACAATAAGGCAAACTGACATTGTCATTTGCAAACTGTGTGGGATTAAGGGAATTAAATATGGGCACTAGTATTGACAATAAGGCAAACTGACATTGTCATTTGCAAACTGTGTGGGATTAAGGGAATTAAATATGGGCACTAGTATTGACCCCTATGGCCTGCAGGAAGGAGAGCAGCTCTCTAGAAAACTTCTCAGTGATGGGGGGGGGGCGGGGGGAGAGACGTTTTATACTACACTTCTCGAATGGCAAGAGCTGAAATGACTTTTTTAAAAAAATTATTTTCTTCAAGTTTGTTAGCTAGGTGAAGGTCTGCCTCCCTCTTATAAAATACAGTGGCACATTCTTATTCTAGAGCCTCTAGAGAGGACAGGCCTGTCCTGAGTCCCATTACTGAAGCAATTTGTTCATGAATGTTTAGTTATAGATTTCATGTTTACACCCAGAAAAGCAGAACAGTATTTCCATGTTACAAAATATGTTGAGTATAATTTATAGTCTAGCATATGCTATATTCCACTCAGGCTGAAAGAGAAAATGTCAGATGCTTCTAACACATGTTATTTGAAAGATTATATTCCCTTCCTTACTTAATGAAACTCAGTCATCTAAGACAAAAATCTGGAAGTCCTCCCATTTTCTTGCCTCTTTTCATCATTCATTTTACATAGATCAAAAAGTTCTGCCCATTTCCCTCCTCAGCATCTTTAAAATTTCTCCTCTCTTCTGCACCCTCACTGCTCACAATTACATCAGTTTCTCCTCTTGACCATTGAGGAGCCCCTTAAGCCTTCATCCTGACTCCTTTTCTTTCTCCCATCCCTTTCACCTGCTACAACCTAGCCAGCAAAAGAGCTCCGGATCAGTATGATTATTTTATTCCCTTCTGGGTGCAGACTTTATAACCTCGTTCTGTCTGGCTCAGTTTTCATTAGTCTCCCCACCCTGTGCACACTGCATGCTACGTACTGAAATATATACCGTCCGCTGAACACACATCCTGTTCTCTCTCTCTCTTTGCCATTCTCTCTGTTTGTAATGCCCTCACCTCCATTATTCATCCTCACTCTCCAAAACTGCAGAGTTTTGAAGCTATTTTTCAAAACTCTGTAGATATCTCTCTTCTATAAAATAGTTTGTTCTTTTTTTCCTGAATTCACTCCCTTCCCCATGTTCTCCCAAACCTTTATATGCCTTTATTTACGTTAGCATTTAAACCCCTGTCCACCAAGGGCCATGTGAAAGCAAAGTCTATTCACCTATGGGTCTCCATGGCCCGCTGAATGCAGCCCCGAGCAGACACACTATAATTAACATATGCAAAATTGAACTAAATAAACCAAGTTGAATATTTATTAAAACTGTTCTTGAGTAACCTCTACTAATAGAAACAAACAAAGAAGGATAGACAAAAAATAATGAGACTGACACTGCAAGTAATTGAAAGTTCATCTTTTGATATTTTGATACCCATGAACTAATTAATCTAAACTATATACAAAACCCAGAATGTCCACACAATAAACAGAATTGTCCTAGACAGGTGGCTATACAATACAAATATAAGGTCCTTTTAAGGTGAACATGTCTAATTTATTGACTGTTCTGAAATTACTATTGTTCCTAGTAATATGTAACCTGAATCTTAGACCTAAATTCATGCAGGATGCCTGAAATAATAATAACAGGGTGCCTGAAAGCCCAGACCATTTTCTTCAGCCTAGGAGAGTCTGGGGTGGAAGAGGCCAAAAGGAACTCAAACTCCTGTCCCCAGTTTAAACCCAGGTGCATAGATCCACAGGAAAGCTATGGTCTACTCCCGTGCTCCAGTTAATCCTTTAATCCAAGGTTTCCTGAAGTCTCTGAGATTATCCATTTATCCAATGAGTGTCCTCTGATATTTTTTTTTAAATACTGCCAAAAGCAATGCTTTCCAGACTTGCTCCATTATAAATAAGTGGAAATAGAATGAACTTCTTTTTTCTCATTAATTTGGTGCTCAGGGTCTTGAATGTCCTTTTAGTACTTTCCCTTATATACTGGACATAAATTACACACTTGGAGACATTGCAAAATTTTAAACTTTTGACTATCTCAACAATTTGCTACTGGTCAATTCCTTCTGCTTTCCTTCCTCACTCAAACCCCTTGAGGTCCTGCTTTCCTTCTTGGTATCAGAAGACAGAATTCATTGAAGGAGCCCTCTCGTGCATGTACACTACTGTACGAACACACGCTAAAGGTTCTTTGCAGCCTGAATGTCCCAAAATATCTTTCGACCTTGTATAACTCATACTTTGTGAACTTTTTAACTAAATTAACACCTGAGAGCATTCACTCATATCAATCAATATTAATAAATATTGATTAAAGCCAGTAATTTTTTCCTTTGATATTCACTGATTCTTTCAAAATTTAATAACTCTTCCTAGGATACATG
>PVKM010007018.1:11457-42802 GCA_004027735.1 Carollia perspicillata | reverse complement strand
TCACCACCCCCTGCCCCCCACCCCCCACTGGCCCCCAGCACTGTTCCCACTTCATTGCTAGGTGAGGCTCCTAGACGGGGAGGCCTTGAGAGGCTCTCGGTGGAGGACTAGCTTTGTGCTTTATACGCTACCTCTTGTGCCCCAAATCTTTCCCCGCATTTGGGGAAAAGGGAGCCAACACGTTTTGGGTTTTGCTCTTGTTTCTTTTAGAAATAGCCTTCTTGTTCCTGAATATAAAAGCAACGCATCTGACAAGACCCAATGCTGGTAGCGATACCGATCCCACAGGATCTCAGGTGGTGGGAATCCGTATTATGGAAGATACACGGCTGATGCAGCCACGATGGGAAACCAGTTGGACACTGCGTTTTACGGTTGAACTGTCACATGCCCTGTGACAAGCATTTCCACCCCCAGGTGCACATCCAGGAGAAATTACTATACAGAGGCACCGGGAAGATATATACCAGGCTGTTCGTAGTAGCACTGCTCATACAAGGGGCGTCTGGAAACAGTTTCAATGAGGAGTAAACAGTCATATAGTCACACAGCGGAATATCACAGTCCTCAAAACAAACGAGCTCCAGAGGCGTAAATCAACCTGAATACATCTGAGCAGTGAAATATTAAGTTAAAAAAGTCCTAGAATATGATACATAGCATGCTGTCCTCTGAAAAAAAATTAAAGCCACCCAAATAAACAAATATATGTATGTATACTTTTTAGGGCTCTATGTCAAATGAGACACAACACTACGAAAAGGAAAACAAGGGAATTACGAGACTTCAGAAGGTCGTTATCTCAGGGAGAAAGGAAAGTGGTGAACGGGGTAGGAAAAGGTCCACCCCGAGACGGAGAATGTTGCTGGAGCCCTTCTGAGCTTTTCCATCGAGCAGCGGGTTTATAAGTACTTATTACATTACAATAAACGAACACATCGATAGATAATGGCGCTGTGGGGACCAATGAGGACAGTGTTTACTGAACTGGAGGCTGTGATTAATCCACGTCAGAGAGGATCTGGGTTTCAAAGGGAAAACTGGAAGCAAAAGTCATACCCTCGTTGTGAACAATTCGGAGCCTGGGCGAAGCGTGTGAAGAGTCAGCCCTCGTAGTTCCGCTCCAGAGACACTCATCGCGGACACGGCGGTAGGTCTCTCGCCAGCTATTTTTTTCCTAACTCCTTTTTTCTAATAAAATGGCCATCCTGATGTTCAAACAGCACTGTTAGTCTTTATATTTCATATTATATAATGTATATTTTTCCCATGTGATAAGATAATCTCTGCAAAATACGATGTTTAACAGCTGAGTAGTATGGCATTCTATGTACACATCACAATTTATTTGGCAAATCCTTTATGCACATTTATTTTGATTGTTCCAAATTCTGTGTTATTGTGAATAAGGCTGCAATATGCATTTCACACATAAATCTGGTTGTCATCCGTGATGATTTCCTTAGGATAAAATTTTAAGAGTGGAATCGAGGTGTGAAAAAATGTTTGTTATTGTTACATATTGATAAATTGGAGGGCACTCTTTATGTGAGAAATAAACCAAATAAGAGAGTGCACATAAATGTACCTCATATATACATGATAGGCAATTAATCAATATCGATTGAATATGAAGCTGTGTGTAATTACAAGGTTAGGGTACTTTAGAGGAAGATAAAGGACTCTCTGTCTCATCTGCCAGACTATGAAAATTAGATGACCTCGTATTTTGTCTTAACTTTTATTGGGAATACAAATGCATGCCATGGGAGCGATTCTTCTTTGTCGCATTAATGAAGATAAATATAATCTAGAGATCATGTTATTCTTTCAACGTGTTTCCATATGCATGACTTCATTCTCTCCCCATGAAAACAATCTTCTAAGGTGTACGTTATCATCCTACTCCCAAATTACAGATCAGGAACTTGGCACTTGGGGTAGAGTGCTTACCCGAGATTATAAAGCTTAAAACTGAAGTGCAGTTCCAGTATTGGCAAAATGGCTCATATTGGAATATTCTGCAGGTGACACTTATAAACGACGGACAAAATATTTTACCCAGCTATTTGAAAGACACCAGAGAACAACCAACAGCAGGCAGAAACAGGAAGGGAAATGTTTAAAAACAATGATCTTGGTTTTCACCAGAAGAAACTAGAAAAATATAAGCAAATTAAACCCAAAAGAAGCATAAGAGATAAGAAAAAAACCAATGAAATAGAAAACAACTGCATAAAAATTTAACGAAGCCCAAAATTTGTTCATGAAACAAACAAACAAACAAACAAACAAATAAATAAAATTGCTACGCCTCTAGCTAGACTGACAGGAAAAAATGAGGGAAACACAGTTTACCAATGTTGAGAATGAGAGAGGGATAGCACTACAGATTTTATAGACAATAGAAGAATACTCAGGGAATACTGTGAAAAATGGTATGTCAGTAAACCCGACAACTTCAGTGACACGCACAAATTCCTTGAAAACCACAGTAGCGAACCCATTACCAAAGCTGCCGAAGGAAGAAATGGAAAGTCTGCATATTCATCTTTCTTAGATTGAATTTGTTATTAAAGCATTCACTCAAAAAGAATGCCACGCCCAAAGGGCGTCACCCGTAAATTCTGTCAAACGGTAAGGAAGAGATGAACACCACGCACAGAGGGGGACATTTCCCCGCTTGTGCGGGGCTCGGCATAACCCAAGTACCGAAGCTCGATCAAGACATTACCAGAAAATGGAACAACACATATTCCTCATGAATAGTGACGCAACGATTCTCACCAAAATGTCAGTGAGTCAAATTCAGCAACACAGAAAACCACATGGGTTTATCCCAGGAGTACAAGATTAGCTTAATTTGAAACTCAATCGGTATCATTTACCATTCAAGCTATAAAGGAGAGAAACGACAGGATAATGTAACGTCGATAGATGCATTACAAGCATTTTACAAAGTTCAATAGATATTTACACTAAAGTTGTCAGCAAATCAGAACTAGAAGGGAAGTCACGCGACCTGGAAAAGGGCTGACATCCCACGTAATAGTGAAACATTGAAGACCAGCTCCCTGATTTCATGAAAAGGCAGGAATATTCACTTCCATCTCCTCTCTCCACATTGTACTGGGGGTTTTAGCCAGTTCCTTATGGCCAGAAAAGTGAAGCAAAGGCATCAAGATCGAAACGGAAAAAGTAAAGCTGCTGTTTATTCGCAGACAGCACAATTGTTTATATAAAAAAAATTGTACAGAACCTACAAAAAAGTTGCTAGAAAGAATAAGTGAATCTAACAATGTTGCAGAGTACAAAAATCAATTATATGTTAATATATTAGCGCCGATAAATAAAATTTTAAATAAAAAAAGTTTTTAAACAATTTCCTATCAGAAACACAAAACACTTGGAAAAATTAGCAAAAGATATTCAAAAACTCTACACTAGAAACTATAAACTATTGCTGAGAGAAATTTCAAAAGACCTAATTAAATGGGTAGATTGGGGGTGGGGGGAAATGCCATCCCCAAGCCCCTCCAAGGTGCCAATGCTAGAACCTTCCAAGAGACTTGTCTCTCACTCCAGTATCTTCCCCATGCCCTGCTTTACTTGGCTGGAGCTTTTCTTTGAGTTAAGAACCACAATGGGCTAAGCCTTGGTTTTCCCATGGGTAGAACTGGAATAACAACGGTACCTGTTCAATGGTTTTGTAAATTCTAAGCATATGGTAAACATCCAATAAGTAAACCTTACCGTGACAGTCTGTGAGAGAGTTTAACAGAGGTTTAGAAAATACTCTCTTAAAATGAGATGTCTCTGGCCTTATCAGTCCAGAATTCTCCATTATTGCCTTACCAATACAAACAGTTTGCTTATCTTCGAAGCTCTTAGAATGTCAAATTTAGAGATTTCAAGTTCATTGATTTGGTTGTAAAAAGAACCATTTCTGCCATCACCACCAAGAAAGCTTGGGAATCCTTGGGTCTGAGGCCCTCAAGATGGCCCATGCAGCCCTGGCTGGTGTGGCTCCGTGGATTAAGCACCGGCCTGGGAACCGAAGGGTTGCCAGTTTGATTCCCAGTCAGAGCACATGCCTGGCTTGCCAGCCAGGTCCCCAGCGCGGGGGCACGTGAGAGAGGCACCCACATATTGCTATTTCTCTTCCTCTCTTTCTCCCTCCCTCCTCCTCTGTCTAAAAAATAAATAAAATAAAATAACTATTTTTAAAAAGATGGCCCACCCAGCAAAGGACCTCTATCGGCCTCGCCACTTGAGCTCTGCCCACACCTGATCATTCAGATGAGAAACAGCACAAAAGAAATTACCCAGCACATTCTTGCACTCATGGGGTTACCCATCAGGAAAGGAAGAGGAGAATACATACCGCCAATGGGAACAGCCAGTTTTCAGAGAACTAAAAGACATTTTCGCTTCCCTGTGCTGAAAGTTTAAATAGGGAACAATACATTACCTAAATCAGTAGTTTTTAAACCGTGGTCGAGGGAACCCTGGAGTTTCGCAAAGGCACCGCAGGGGCAGCTGTGGGTGAGTAATTGTGCCACGGGCTGAATGTGAACTTGCAAAGGAGCGGACGCACTGCAGCTGTGAGGCGTGGGGGCAACGGTGCCGCGGAGGCACCGGATCCTTCAGGCTTCCTAGGGGCAGCGTCACTCCTGGGTATGTGTGACCTCGGTCAAGTCACTTCCCACCTTGGCTGGACTTCTCTTCTGTCCGATGAGGAGAACCAGTGACGTGGTGATCACAAACACCTTTCGGCTCTAAACCACTGAGACTGCTACACGAGCGGCATTCTTTTCAGTGTTTACTTCCCACAACAAAAATATTTTAGGGTTACCTTCCGTACAACCGTCTTTAAAGCTGATCCATCACGTCTTTGACGTTCATCACTGATTGCAAATCCTGGGTCTTTCAGGAGGAATGTGATTTTTCCCAGTGTCTGTCTTCTGAATTTGACTGCGGCACCCATGAGCACAGGAACTGGAACTATGACGTCACACCCCCCAGGGCCTCATTCAGTGCGCAGCGCCGGGAAGGGCGGTTGATCTTTGTTCAGTGGCTCTGAATTACAGAGCGTGCTCTTGGATACTGAACTTTTCATAGCATCATTTTGATGCACGCACGGTATAGTTTTTACTGTGCCATCCTTTTTTTAGCCACTCGTAGACATTTAGATTCTGTCCAAATCTTTCCTTTTATTCACAATATCAGGATGGAAATCCATGCCTGTTCCCCTAGTGTCTTCTTTAGATTCCCCCCAGTAGATGACTGAGTTAAAAGGAAAGAAATCATTTTAAGGTTTTGATGTGTACTGATGAACTGATTTCTACAAAGATGGTATCTATTTATACTTCTACTAACAATAGAAATGAAACAAAAATAAACACAAACAGATTTTTAAAAGCCTAAGGAAAAGAACTCGCAACATAGAATTCTTTGAGTATTTTACTGCCCGATTTCTCTGAAGGGAAGAGCGTAAGTCCGTGTGTCCACAGGTTTGCAGAGACCTCAGTTCCCAGATCTCGGCTGGGCATGCCGGGCACATAGGGCACCCGGTATTTATTTTTACAATTTCCAGTGATGGAGATCATTTGATGCTCCCTCCAGGGTTAAAGGACGCAGACTGGAGAAAGTAGTCAGTTGTGGGGAAAGGTAGATTTTGAGTCTAGCAGCCGGATTCTCCCATTTTTCAATCTGTGGGTTCCGGCTCTCCAAAATCAAGGTAAACCCTAGGATACGTGCGGGCAAATTTCTACCGTGACAAATTCAAATACGAGTTATGCGGCATGCAGACAGGTTGGTGGTTGAGGTCATTATCACCTGCATGAATTTTTTCAATGCCATATGGGGTGAGATCATCAGGTGAGTGCCGGGGAGGAGTGGAGGGTGTTTGGAAAGAAAGAGGGTGTGGGAGTTGTCTCAGAGCGGGAAAATAAACCAGCTGGAGAAATGTGGTTGGACTTGGAAAAGTACTGCCTCTCAATTGAGATCTGTAGTCATGACTTAAAGTGAGGCCGGTCAGCAGTAGCAGTGGGGGGTATGATTTCACCCAGTTCCGACAGATACTTAAATTCAGGTGCAGAATCAGTGTGTGGTTGCATTCAATAAGAGTTAAAGTTTTGCCAAGTTAGTGCAACAGGGGACGAAAGGTTCATTAGAGGTGGCTGGGTAGGGAAGCGAGGCTCCCAGAAAGGGTGATGGATTTGGGGAGACCAGGCTCAGTGGATTGGATGGGGGTACTGAACATTATGAGTGGACGAGTTGAGAGAATAGGAAGTAACGATGGGAGACTGAGACCACCGAAGTTCAGGTGTTTTTTTTTTAATTGATGCATTAAAACAATTGGGGCTGGATGACAATTAGCATAATGCCTCAGGGAAGGCAGGAGAGTGGCTGAAGGAGCAGATCACAGCCCTTTTAAAGGCAGCGCTGTCTGGGACTGACTTGAGAACTTGGTTTACTCTTCAACTGGGAGGTGCAGACTGGAGTGGGGAATGAGGAAAGTGTCAAGACTAGCTTGGGGGCAGTGGTTGTCAGACTGCCTCCTGGGCCTGAGGCCTGTGGCTTTCCTTAGAGATTCAGAACAAAGGTGGGGACTCCTTTGAAGGATGTACCTCAGTTGCTGGGAAACTCCAGCAGGGGGTGGTAGAGATGTGGTTGGGAGGGTAACAGCGGCTCCTTAGTTTGGAGGTCTTCTATCTTTGACTAATCTTTTTAGGCACTTTGGCTCTCTCCTCCGCCTTGCGAGGGAGGTTTCCACTTTCTGATTTAAGAAATCCCCTCTTATTCTGTCTGGATTATCTTTTCAGCATGGTCTGTTGCTTTTTCACCAAGATGGAGGAGGGCAGAAATGTGCTCTGTAACACACCATAGGGCTTGAGCATTGTTCCTGTCATTTGGGACGGCAAGTGCCTTCTTCTAGGACTTAGCGACAGTCCCCAAGGGTCAGAGGCCTCCCATGGGCTTCACCAAAGAGAGTAGATAAAAACTATGGGCTTCCAGGCCTAGAAGGCTCTGAGCAGTGAAGGCCTTACCAGCTGGCAGACGCTGACACACCCTTCTCAATGAACCCTTAACTTCTCTTGGCAGACAGGCCTCGAGTTTGCTTCCCTCCGAAAAGCAGCCTCCCCTTTGAATTCTCCCAAGAGCTACTATCGGATCCTCAGTCTTCCTGAAACAGTGGTGCTTTGTCCTAGAGGAATGAAGGCCCGCTGCCCAGAGAACCTAAGACTGAATGTTATTTCCAAATGTCAATTCCTGCTGGGGAGGTAATGGCTGGGTAAAAAAAAAAGTGAGTCGAATCCAAAAAGAAGGTGAAAGAAGGGGTGAGGACTGCCAGGGGGGAGAGAAGGGCACACAGGAAGGAGCAAGGGCCCCGTTCCGTTGCCCGGCCACCCGTTTTCTCATCTAAGAGAAAGCAGCTATCGATGAGGCACGGTGGCCTGATTAGGTCCTTCGCCACCTCTGAGCTCAGGGAGCTGGGACAGCGCAGACGGAGAGCAGAGCCTCACAGGCCTGGAAGTGGCTGCTGACAGAAAACCACCCCGCTGGGACTAACGGGAGAGGTACGTGTGACTTTTGATGACAACACTGAAAGGGCGACTGAGTTGATTAAACACAAGTAAACTCGAAGCGTGAACATGCCAGCAGCGCTGCCGCCGTGGGTCGCTCCCTCTCCTCCGAGGGTCGCTGGCACTCGCTGAGTTGTGAAACTGTTGAATGCGAGTTTATGTTTCTATTCCCGAAAATGGCCCCCAAATCTACTCCCCGGGAGTAAAGTGAAAATTAAGGGGAAGACGCAGTGAAAAAAGTTAAGAGACATCAACATCTAAACCTATGTAAAGTGATGCTAAAAATTCAAATTAAAACTAGACCAGAATATTTACAAGTTTTATTAAATCTTTACAATCAGTAATTATAATCAAATACACAATTATATACAAGGATTATATACATTTTGCCCAGACTTTTACATCACAGTACATATCTCCCCTTAGAAATATTGTTTACATTTATCGCCAAACAATAAAACCCGACAACAGCGGTGTTACAGCACCTGTTAGTACAGACGTCTTTTTCATAAATTACATCATAAGAAAATATACGGCTGTAAATTGGGCTTTTAAAAATGTCTTTTATAAAATCTGAACATACAATGTTTCATTCACAGAATGTTTTTTTCTATGTTCTGACTGAAGCCTCGCGCACAAAATTACTGGCTGGAGTATTTGCTAAACCCCCCCACGACACCTCGAAATTAGAAGCCCTGCTGGAGTTCCCTGTGCCGAGTGTTCCGTGTTTGGCATGGGGTCTGGTGAGAGAACAAATGCTGGTTTCCCTGTGACGACAACTGCATTCTTGTTGGAAGCCTATTAAAGCAGAGAAGAAAAAAGAGAGCCTGCCCCGCAGCGCGCCCCGCCCCAGACACGCCCAGTAAACCGCAGCGCTTTCCCACCTGAAGTTTTGCGGGGGGAGTACTGCTGACCAGGGTGGGTCACTTCGGTGGACGCTGATAAGCAGGAAAACTGCAGCTATTTTTAGCTGGTAAACGAGTTCAGTTGAAAACGTGAAAATACCTGAATTACACACTTGTTCTAATGTCTCACTTTTCGCTTTCGGATAAAACCCTCCCTTGATTCCAGGCTTGTAAACACTGTTTGGGTCCTTCTTAGTCACATGATTTTATGGCTGTGGTGATCACTTCAGCTCCATTTCTATGCAGTCGGCATTTAACTGAGGTAGACCAGATGTTTCTAAAGCCCAGGGTTTCACAGAATCCCTGGAATGTTTAGGAAGTAAATAAAATCTCTATAGGTGGTATTTAAAAAGGCAAAACGTAAAAAAGCCCTACTGCTTTGGAATTTTTTAATGAGCTCAGAAGCAACTTCATGGCATTATGTCAAATAAGAAATGGAGAGTCAATCGCAATGTTGCAGTTTTGAAGCCAAACCTCATACCTTCTTTTCTTAAATGGGGGAAAAATCCAGTACAATTCCTTCTGGGTGCTGAATATAATTTGTTAATGTCTTTCTTCCCTTTAAAATGAATTTTTTTTAAAGGATTCGCTTTTCTGAACAAGTGAGCAATTTGCTTCTAGACCTCAATGAATGGCAACAGCGCCCCCTTATGGCCAAAGGAAGGGAGAGCAGCAGTAAGCTGGCTTGACCTTACATGCCACGAAGCCTTTGCTGGGGAAAAAAAATTCCTTTGTTTTGACAACTTTAGAAAAGTGAGATTTAGACAACAATGGCTCTGAGATATAAACAGAAACAAGTCACTAAACATAAGGCTTCTCTAGTCAAGGTCTCTCAGAGGAACATCTGCTCCTTTTCTCCAAGCCCCAGTCCTGTAAATCCCGGCAAGTCAAGTGATGAAGCTTCAGCTATTTTGGCAGCTTTGAAACTAAGGTGAACAAAGCACTACGTCTACCCTTTTGTGTCCTCTATGTATTACAGTTCTATCTTCTTACACCGAGTTTCACATGCAGTGACTAAAAGTATCCATTCTGGTGTCAGCTTTAGCTGAGGGCCAATGAAGTTCCTGCCTACTACTCTTTCCCCACTGCCCACCCCCCGCCCCCGCCAAAGTGAATTCTCTGTGAGATTTGTTATTCACGGACCCAACTAGGTTTCGCTGGAATTTCTGAAAGCAGCTATTTACCCCCTTGTAAAAGAGTACGTTTCCCTGGATCTAAGACATACTGTACATGAATATACATAACTACAAGACAGCGCTGCTGTCCCTTTAACGGCTCCACACCCGCTCACAGGCCATCTGTACCTCATAGCTGTTTTAGGAGAAAGTCACCAGGTGATGTCATGGCAAAGAGAGAGAAAATGAAGTCTCACAAATACTCCTTTAGAACTGATTCAGGTAAGTTGTGAAAAATAAATAAACAGAATAAAGCCATTATTGCAACTACAGGGCTGTTTACAGAGATCCACAACAAATTTAAAACTTAAATGTGGCCAGCACCAGACTGCCACCAAAAAAAAGTATTAAACAGTATGGCTATATGTTAGTTGCTACTGTGTAAGTTTTTTACACAGGTTACCATAGACTAATTTTCAAGTCCACATCAGAAGAAATATTTGTTTAAAAAAAAAAGCAAACTTAAAAACCATGATTGAACAGAAAATGTGACAGATTCTTTAGGTTCAACTTTAGAAATCATAGTTTCAAAAGAGGAAAAAATACATATTACCCCAGGCTTTTCAGATGATGACCACAGTTTTATCCTCACTTCCTAAGATGAAACTGGAGCGAAATGCACTTACTGTCGGCTCCACGGGCCGTGCGGCTCCAACTGCGCACTGAACGTGGGCGGGAGTAAGGCTGAGGACTAGGGGCGGCCGCCTCTACGAGAAATGAACTGGACAGACTCATCACTCACCCCACAAGGATATATGACATTACGTTCCTTCTCAGAGCAGTCGCTGCTTTCCCTGGGGAAGGCCCAATGGCCAGTTCCTATTGCAACATTACGGTTTCTCCCTTGCTCCTTTTTTCAGGAGTATTAAGTAACCAATTTCCACAATATATTATTGTATGGCCTTTTTACCTGGTCCCAATGATTAGTCATTATGCAGAGAACTCACTGAGAAAGCACAATGGCTTCGCCTTTGGTTTAAATGAAAAGGACACTGTTAAGAGGGAAGAAACATCAGGTCATCTGCATCATTTGCCGTACAATGAAGCAAGTGGAAGAGATGAGCAAAGACTGTTTGCACCGTCAGCACATTCGCCTCCTAACCGCTGAGGCCACTCCGAGTGTTTCTGTGAGGGCAGCACGACCAGAATGCCCACAATACACACGTGTTTCCCCAAAGAGCCTGTAAGCCCCAGACCAAGAAAGCGGAGCTTCCTTTAATCAGAGAGCTACACAAGTTCCTATCCCCCACGCTGCTACTAACTGAATTTGTCTCTTGTCTCCCCAGAGCCCACAGAAACCTGGTTCCCAGGCGAGTCCAGCAGTCTTCTCCCAGCCTGGGGTGCTGGCATCTGAGGGGCACTGTGAGTTTCCATTGCTCATGGGACAGTCTGAAATGAGGTCAAGGCTGGCTCAGCAAGCTCCAGGCTCCTATGATAACCAACTATCCCGGTCACGACGTGGTTGCTCATCACCATCCTCGAAGCCTCCCTCCCACTGGAGAGCCTGCTTGGTACGAGGTGTCTGTTAACCACAGTTTACCTACTCTTTTTAAATACCTACCACCCCACTCTTCAGTGAGTCATAGTTCGTCTTTCTCCATCATTTCAAATGCTTCTATATCTTCATTCCAGTCTGCTAATATGGAGTCTATGGGCTGGTCCTTCGTACCCCAGCTAACGTTGGGGTTGGAATCTTCCTCCGTGTCTGATTGTTCTTGAAGCTGGTTGTCTAAATCTGTACATTCACCATCAAGGCTTGGAGGTTCATGGTTTCCCAGGGGATCAGAATTCTGTTCAGGAGGAGAAGCAGCTGCAGCCTCGTCTGCAGCCGCTGCAGCCGCTGCTTCTGGGGGAGAGCTCAGGGAGCTTTCTTCAGGAGACTCTTGATCAACCAAGTCCGCCTCCTGAGAACCCACTGCGAGCTGTTCGGTACTCGGATTCTGAGACTCACTCTCGGGGAACGGCTGTTCTTCATTTTCCACGTCAGGGTCTGTATGTGAAAGAAACAAGCTTCATGAAACTCTTCCCCTGGAAAAATCTGCCACACTTTCAAAAGCATTCTGGTTCGCACAATCAAATGAACAAATAAAAGTTAAATGCCATGATATTTTTCTGTAATTTATTTTGCAAAATGGAACATTAGAAAACAAATATTCTTCTGAACTGAAAAGGAATGTCTAATAAGTGATGAGACTGCCTTCAATGGATATTAGTAAATGCCAAGAAATATACTAAACAGTAATACTATCAAAATGCAAAAAATTTGCATTATACGTCAAGCATTTACTAAATATCTAAATTCAGGGATGATTGCATATTAAATAGAATTTTAAATAGCACATACCATCGCTATATTTTAAGATAGTAGTCTCTTGGTAAATGAAAATTCCCACCAGTAAGCCATGAAAATGCAGATAATACAAAATTCTGGGCGATTTAAGAGCATTAACGTGACTGATTAAATAAAATATTCTCACAAAGACAATAACTGAGATTATTTATAAAACTTCTGTTTCATTACTGTTGGGTCTACGAATTATTAGCTATAATCATTTAAAATCTACTGGAAGGCAGAGCAGCACGTTAAACCCTCGCACAGTGAATAAACCGTGAAACCTGCAGAGGCATTCAGTGTAGGGTTCCAACAGGACGGAGCTTCAGCAGCAGCCACGCCCACGGGCGGCACCCTCCCCAGTCTCTGCGGTCAGGGTGGAACAGCGGAACCAAACACCAGACCTGCCTCTCCTCTCCGGACCTTCCAGCCCAGGTGGGGAAAAGGGCACTTACAAGGGATCCCAGAGTGAGTGGAGAACTCTGAGGCCGTGTCTGGAGTCAGAACAGAGTAATGAGGGGACCTGAAGGTTTCCTCCGAAGCCAATACCTGAACTGAGATTTAAAAGGTAAGTGGAGTTCACTGGTCAAAGAAGGGAGGGGAGATGGGCCTCCAATACAACCAGAAAAAGTGAAGGAAATACAGGCCCGCAGGGAGGAGTAGGTGGGTGCGTTATAGACACCAACTGATCAGGCAGGATTACCTGACTAGGGAAGTTCAAGTTCCCCCGGTCATGTGTGGGGGGCAGGGGAGCACGGGGCACGAGAAGTGCCCATCTATTCTCTCTCCCCAGCTGTGAAAAGGGCACATTTTAATGAGACCATCAGGAAAGCCATTTGGAGGCCCAAAGAAGAGAAAGCAGGGAGCCGGCTGCTCACAGCTCACCAATGCTAGGCTACTCAAAAGTCAAGGGAGAACAGCGACCAACAGACACCTTCGAGTGTCCTTCTGGATGGCATTAATCTAACTCAGAAGGACAGGAAAAGGTGTGGTGCTTTCTCATCTGGCAATCAAGACCGTACTTAGGCCAAAACAAAAACAAAAAACAAAGACAACCACCCTGGGGTAACCTATCACACAACATTATTTTAGAAATCTGGCTAATACAATAGGGTAACAAAATAGTCACTGTAAATATAAAAAAGGAAAGAGCAGATTGTCTTTATTTTTGGATTGTGCTGTGTACTTAAACTCAAAGAAACCCTTAATTTTTGAAAACACTATTAAGATAAAAGTATTTTATAAGGGAAGTAAAAAATAAATAGGCGTAAACCAATAACCCCTTCATAGTAGCAATACTGGTAAGAATTAAAATTAAGTACCCTTTTCATAATAAGAATAAAAGCTACAAAACATAGAATTGAATTTATTATGAAAAAGACCTATATTGCTTAATACTATAAAATCTTAATGAAAATAAAAAACAAGATCTGATTAAATTTACAAGTAAGTGTATGTTCCTAAGATGGAAAGTCTGAATATTTAACAAAATTTTTCCATTTATACATAAAGCATGCAATTATACATTCTAAAATAAATCCCATTTCTACTTATTTTTGTTAACTCTTGGGACCAGAATTATTTTTAAATTCCTGTGGAAGAATACACATCAAGGGGAAATCAAGAAATTCTGAAAAGAATTAGTGAGAAGAGAGCTGCCTTATCAAATATTTGAATTTATTCAAGACAGCAAAGTGTCTTATTATTGGCACAGGAATAAACAGATCAGAGGAAAAGAGCGAGCCCAGCCACGGATCACGTGTGCGGGAGGGAGACTCTGACCGCCAGCAAAGAGACGGAACCAGAAAAGTGAAGACCCGTTTGGAGAGGCCCGGAGGGTAGAGGGGCGTGGTCACGCTGCCACACCCCTTCCTTCCCGGGTGCCTCCCGTCATGGGAGGGAGTTTCCCAATCTTAAGAGCGAGCGACTGCATTATAAAATTCAGGAACGGTGTATCAGAAACACGGGAAGCAAGGAAAGAACGAAGAACATCTCAAGACGCAAGCACGAGAAAATGAAGTTCCGATCGTGCAAGGACAGGGGAGCCTTGGGTGAAGACTCGGGAGACCAGCGGTTCCGTAACCACTCACCTCCACGGCGGGCGTTTACGGAAAGCCAGGAACCCAGAGGGGAGCAGCAGGCAAAAAAGCACCGTGTAATACAGGTGTCAAAGTGGGAACTGTATCAAATAGGCGCCCTTCAATTTTACCGACGAGAATGAGAGAAAATGTTGTAAGGAAGATGGCATTTAAACTTGGCATTCAGAATGGCTAAACGCTGTCAGAGAGAAAAAGACCCAGGGGCTTGAAGGGACTAAGAAGGCACCTCCAGGGAGAGGGAGGTGGCTTTGCCACTGCAAAAATGCCCGAGAATACACGACAGTGGTTGGATCAGGGGGCAGGTGACCATCAGTTCTGCTACTGAGAAGGGTCCGGGCGCCGCTCTCCCGGCAGTGAGGCCATCTGCACGCACACACTGGACTTGCTCGTCAGAATCAAATCCTTTGCAACGGCAACCTGACTGACTCCCAGAGTTCCACTTCAGGACACGGTGACCCCGACCAGCGTTGGCGGGGCACAGTTTTAGGAGAGGTGACGCTGCCTGTTCAGGCCCGGGCCCCCGTCTCTTCTTTCCCCCATTTCCCCGTCTGCCTCTGGACCAGACAGACGCGGAGTGGGAGCAGCCCTGCAAACACCTGCCCACAGCTCTGAATGCCCCGTGGGCCCGCCCCGCACACTGCAAGCACAGATATGCACTGAAATGCAGACTGTTCTCCCCTTGAGAAACGATGTTGAGAAAAGGAAACTGGTTCTTAATTGTAAACTGTTTCAACTTGGAGCTAAAAGTAAAAACAGTGCCTTTTGCTCACGGGCACTGGATTAGGACTCGTATTGAGTGCATTTATCAACTTCACATTCAGGAAAGCTGGGACACGTGAAAGACACAGGATTAAAATTTCTGTGGATAACTTCACATTTTAGAAGTGTGGCTGGTTAGACCCGACAGAGCAACATTTCCCCTTGATAAATGACTAAACTTTCGCTTCTGAAAAAAAAAATGCGTACAGTAGTCCACATTCTTATTCACAAAGGGCACACTCCAAGACCCCAGTGGGTGCCTGAAACCAAGGACAGCACCAAACCCTGTATGTACTGTGCTATTTTCCTATACCCACGTACCTACGATAAAGTTCACTTTATAAATTAGTCACAGTGAGAGACTAACAACAATAACTCATAATTACATAGAACAATTATAACACTATCCTGCAACAAAAGTTACGTGGATGTGGTCTCACTCTCAAAAGATCCGAGAACTGACCTGGCTACTAAGTGACGGGTGGGTGGAGGGTGCGTGCAGATGGATGTGCCCATGGCTCACAATCAGAACTGCAGGCCATTTGAAACATGCGCCTTGGCTGTTTCTGAAATCTTCCATTTAACATTTCTGGACCGTGGCTGACCACGGGCGACTGAGGCCGTGGAGAGGGAAACTGCGGGTCAGAAGGGACCACCGCCATGCGGTGTCTGAACACTCTGGCTGGGAGACAGGGCGACGGTGGACATTTCCACATTAACGGCTGGGCCTTCCCATCAGAATGAGAAGTGGGAGTAGGGGCCTGCTTGCTCTGGGGCGTCTCTTTCTGCATCACTACGTGGGGAGAACTGCTCAGTCAAAACCGTGGGACTTCATAAGGGAAGTACGTATCTGAGGAGCGAGAGTTTGAGAACGGGCACTCTGGAGGGCACGTGGTTGCTCGCATCTTAAGGAAGGTTCTATTTGGTGCACTTACGACCCTACCGAGTACCCTCGATGGCACAGTATGTCCAGACACAAGCTGGGAGATTAAAGGGGCTACCTTCTTGGTCTTGATCAGTGTTTCTCAAAGTGTACAAGTACCTGGGATGCTTGTTTAAAATTTCAGATTCTGACTCTCTGCCTTCAGCCTGATTCCACAGTCTGCAGTCGGACTCGGGACTCCGCCCTTCCAACAAGCACGCCAGCTGCCTCTGGTGCCGGGGAGAAAGACGCCGCGCGCGGCCACGGCACAGGGCACGCCGACAGTGGCCCTGCGACACTCGCTTCTTAGCAGATGTTCCGAACTGAACAGAGCACTCGATTTCATAAAACCATCATCACTGATTTTTCACATTAATAAATATCGGCAATTACACTGTAACTTATTGCTGATTTAGTTAATATAGCTCTACTGTTCTCAAAATAGCTCCACAAAGGGGAGTTTTTAAAGACGTGCTAAAAAGATCACTCTAATACAGAACCACAGTTCAATAAATTTACAGACTAGTCAAACTTTAAAATATGTACTACAGCTTGAATAAAACCCCTTCACTGCCAGTTCTTAAGGGAATACTGTTCAGATAACCTCTGTTGGTAGTAACAGAACTCTTATTCTCGTACGGTCTATCTCTGGTATGGGAAGCCCGTGCTTTTTACATGATCTTACAGTCCTAAGCCCATGCACTCTTACGGACAAACGTGTTTTTAAAACAAGTCAGTATTTTAAACAGTTCACACTGTGTTCAAGTAAAAAGTGACCAAAAGTCATACATGCCAAAACAACAACGTCTTCGTTAGTGACTCCCGCATGAACATGGACAGTGAATTCTTAGTACACGGGATATTTAACAGATGGGATTTGTTATAACAGGATCCATAAAGAATCATCACAGAACAGCTGACCAGTCATGAAAAAATTCGGAGTGTATTAAACCAGATACTATCACGGTATCCGCTTCAACAAAGTCATACATGTGTACATGTACGTGTGCATGTATGTGTATGCGTATGTATACACATACACACATTCATATATACATATTTAAGGCTTATTGAGATACTTACTACTATTAATAATGTAGCTTGGAATCATTTTACCTTTTAATATTGCTGCTGAAATTCCAATGGTAGCACAAAATAGGAGGGGAAAGCAAAGGCATTAAAGAGTCATATGGAATAAAAAGTCGCCTGTTGGATGTGCCTAGACACACACACGTAGGAAAGACCTGAGTTTAGAAAAAGGGCGCGTAACGAACACCAGGTGCGTAGGAGGATGAGCAAAGATGAGGACTCTCCGCCAGTCTGCTTCCATGTAACACCCTTGCATACACATGTCCTATTCATCACACTGCTCTCGTACGGCAGGCATTTGAAAGCCTCTCAAAGGAGAGTAAGGCGATACAGAGACAAGACCAAACACGGATTTGCACAGCAACGGATTACTGAGGAACTTTCTTTTTTCTTTTTTTTTTACCGTTCCACTGGGAAGTTATAATGGATGGACTCAGTCTCCTTCACATCGGTCAAACACACACCCAGGGGATTCAACGGCCCTATACGAACTGCACAGCTTGACCCACCCATGTAGGAGGGTGGGAGCAGCACAGCTCCCTCCGTGGGTGTCTCTGGTGGGTCAGAGAGACTGCTGCCGTGGGCAGTGTCACCGCCCGTGGCCGATGGCCCACCTCCCCTCGGCTCTCCCCGCTGCTGAGCTGTAACAGAACACTAGCAGACCTTGTGTTTACCCAGTCATTTGGGTTTCCAAGATCGTTCACTCACTCGCAAACACTGTGGTCTCCCTCATGCACCCTCACGAATTAGCAGGGCGTGCCATCTTGTTCAGACAGCGGCCACCTGCAGCTCCCGTGGCCTGCACGCGGGTCTCAGTGGGAGCAGCTGCTGGGTGTCTCCTGCCTGCAGGGCCATGGCCACGGGCCCACAGGCAGCCGGTGAAGCCCAGCTTCCGTTACACTGCAGACACCACCGTGCTACACCCCCTCTTTCACCGCTTACACAAGGCACGTAAGGGCAGCACCAGTGAAGCTGGATGCCGAGTATCTGCGGATGGTAAAAGGACCCCACTGAGGGAATCTCCTGCAGTTTTGTCCTGGGAAGACTCGAAGCAAAAAGCATACACTACGCATTAAAACAGAACTCCAAAACCATCCTCACTTGGCAAACAGAGCCAGGTAAGTGTTCTTACTCTTATTTCCACATGAAAATTTTATTTTGAAACCATCTTCTAAAAATGGTACTTATTTCACCAGTAAACCAAACTAAGCTTTTGTCGCTCATTTTTGTCATAAAACCAGTCAGGCTGGTGCTAAACGGCATCGAGACCAGCCGTCTCGCGCTTACCCCGGTCTTTCGCTTTGTCAGAAAGCAGCACCTCCACCTCCTCGTACTCCCGGACGGCGTCCAGAATGATGCTCCCTTCCTTGCTGAACAAGAACAGCATGGGGATCTTGATGTCATCCGTGTCCTTCCCGTCCCCGGCCATCTGGAACAGAGGGGCAGTGTCACTGCTGCTCCCCTCATTGTCATCTAGCCGGAGAAAGGGAGAGATCGAACTGTATGAAAACACTCGTCATCCAGAAGGGCCACCTGCCCACTGTCACTGCTCCGCGCCTGCTGGCGGCACGCGCTCTGGGCACCGAGAGCCGAACAGACGGACTGCTGGGCCCACGGATTCTACTCCCAGAAACTTATCCTGCGGAAATCGTGCAAAGGCAGCGGAACGGTCTATGCCCACAGAGGTCTGCGCAAGTGCCTGCTGACTGGACTTGTGAGCAACTGTGAACCACCATAAACGAAGGATGGCCAACTACTGGACGGAACACACGGAAGAACAAAATACTACTTGAAAAAAGTGGAACATAAAATTCTACAATTATGACTAAAAACTGCATGTGCTTATGAAAAAGACTAGAAATGGGAAAAATCAAAGGGCTGGACAACAAAGATAGAACTGTGAATGAAATTTTACTGTTTAGGATTCCCTCTAACGGTGTAACCTTCCTCTACAAAATCACGAAATGCTAACTGTGTTTTAAATACTGGTCACAGAGAACAGTCGTGACTGCAGTGGTTTTCCTGTGTGAGTAGGAGTGAGCGTGTCTGTCACTTCACACGGCTGAGAGCACAGGCCCTGGCTGGTGCGGCTCAGCTGGCCGGGCATCGACCGCAGAGAGAAGGGTCACCGGTTTGGTTCCTGGCTGGGGCCCATGCCTGGGTTGCGGGTTCATCCTCAGACAGGGTGTGCGTGAGAGGCAACAGACAGAGGTTTCTCTCTCACATCGATGTTTCTCTCCCTCTCTTTCTCTCTCCCTCCCCCTCTCTCTAAAGATAAATAAACAGAATCTTTCAAAACAAATAATAGTAGTAGAACAGCTAAATACTGTTTTTTAAAAAGATTTTATTGAGGCTAGTAACCCAGGCATGTGCCCTGACTGGGAATCGAACCAGCGACCTTTGGGTTCACAGGCCGGTGCTCAATCCACTGAGCTACATCAGCCAGGGAGCTGAAAACTCTTTTGCTGGTGACACCAGTCATGCCCACCCTTAATCTCACATGCCAATCTCCCTGGAGAACCTGTCTGCCCCTTCTCAGAGGGCTTGCTGTGATAGGCCCTGCTACGTGGAAAACGCCATTGGGACCCGCCCCTTAGCAATCACTGATTAGACAAAGGACGGCTGCCGACCCTCAGCCTCTCTGGGGAACCTGCAAGTGCCACGAAGAAATCGGTGGGAATGTTGGCCGTGGGCATGGCCATCTGGGACCTGATGAGCCAAAAGGGAGCAGGTGGTGAGAAGCTGGAGCCCAACTACGAAGAAATGCAGAGCTCTGCCCTCTGTGCCTCAGGCAGGACCCAGACAGAGAGACAGGGATGCGGAAACCGTGACGTCATCACGGTTCCAGATGACTTCTAGTGCCCAATTCCACTTCCTCAGAATGTTCACTTTCATTTCATGCTCTTGGGTTCAATGACAGTAACGCACTTTCCATACTATAAACCAACCTCTCTTCCTAAACCAGCTTAAACAAACTGCCTCTTGCAGCCAGACGATTTCTAAGATCATCTGCACTTCTAGTACGCGCAATAAAAAACAACAAAGCCCTAATGTGCTCACTTATATTCAGTTAAAACCACTAAAAACCAAATACCCTATCAGAAACAAACAAGAAAATACTTATGGAAAACAAGTTACAACACAAGAAAGTTTCCCTTCAAAAAATAAATTTCCTGAGAATGAGGCTCGCTGCCTCTTGAATGATTAACTCACGAGCTCAGTTTAAGACTCTGTAGTAAACAGAAGACGTCCGCCCTGAGAAACCCCACAGCGCAGAGAATACCTGAGAACTGGCGACCTCACCACAAAACAGGGGAACTCGGGAACTCTAAAATCTTCTACAAATGTTCCAGACTCTATTTTTAATATACCTTTACTCTCAATAAGAGATGTTCGAAATGATAGTGTTGTCAAGCTATTCAATTCTTAAAAAAAAATCTCAGTGCAGAACATAGCCAAGGGTAAAAGGATTTAAGTCAGGCACCAGCAAACGTTTTGTGTAGCTCGCCATGCAGTGACCATCTGCGGCTTTTCAGTTCTCTCTTGCAGCCACGCCCCACCACTGCGGCGGGTAAGACGTACACATGCTGGCAAGGCCCGTGCCAATAAACCTTCTTTACAGAGACAGGCAGTGAGCCGGAGCTGGCCTGCAGGCTGGAGTTTGCCAACCGCTGATTTAAGATATGACGCAGAATTCTCCCAATACTTACTTAACTAATGAAATTTTTGCATTCATTAAGTTACCAACACCGGAGTGTCCATATGCGATAAACAAAAGGAATAGTAAATACCTTTTCACTGAAATAAATCCTAATGTTTTCAATGTCATGATTTTTACTTACCCTAAATTCAAAAAGGAAGTCTCTACTAAATAGGAAAAAGATTCAAAGTGGATTTCCCCTGAGAGAGAAGCTGGCCAAAGAACCAACTCTGTGATTAGGACGTGACATCAGGTCTTCTGGTTCTTTCTAAATGTGAACTCCTCCCAACTTAAAGCACAGAAAAAGTTCTATTTTCCCTGACAGTCATGGTATTAAGTGATTTTCTATGAAAAATAAAAACTCAAGGCACACTGGTGAAATACACGAGTGAAGTGATTTGACATTTGTAATTTCAGTGGGAAAAGTCCCAAGGAGATAAAAATCTACTGGCAACCAGCGCTGCTCCCTGCGATCCGTCAGCTATTATGGTGATATGTTATATATACTATCTTCAAACCTTATAACCACGTGAAAGGTATTTATCACCATTTTCACTGGAGCTCACTGGAGCCCGGCCAGTAAAGCCGGGCCGATGAGACGCCGTGCTTTGTGGCGGAGCTGGGGGCGCTCTGCCATGGGTCCAACCCCAGACCCAGGTCTCTGCGGCAGAAGAGACACTTACAGCGGCCCCCACTGGAGGCGGCAGGATGCAGTTCTGCCCTTGGGGGCTCTGGATCTTGTGGGCACCTTTTCTTACCCGTGGTGTTGGCTGTTTTTACCACTCACCTCTACCCACCTTCACGCCTGTCCCTAGGTACCTTCAAAAAAGATATGAGACCTACAGAAATCATTAAGAGAGTCACTGGATTACCTATTCAGTATGCCACCCAGTGAAGTAAAAACACGACAAACTTTTTATACAATTTTGGAAAAAAGGGAAAGTCCTACAAATGACTTCCTCCTAGTCAACAGGACGGGGCTGCTGCGGAGGGTGACGTACCGATAACGATGCCGCCGATGGCTCCAGCGTTCTGGATGTTGCGAGCCTTTTCCGCAAACATGCACTGTCCTCTTTGTATCAGAGCGATTTTCCCCATCACTGCCTCGGGGTTAGTAAGCTCTGAACAACCATTGTATGGTTTGCTGCTTGCAACAAATCCTCGTGTCTGTCAGAAATAAAGATGACAAATATTCTTTTATCTTCTCGAGTCACTATCTAGTCATCAGAAAAGTTCCGTATCTAGAGCTCTAGGTAGACCTCCTTTTCGTAGCAACGCCACCATATCCAACACATATTTAGCATAAACTTCTGCTTTGAACATTTTGCATGTCATAGCACACTGCCAGTGTTTCTACTGTGCTTGGAGGTTTATAGAGCATTTTACGTAAATTACTAAACCTGATCTTTGTAACAACCCTGAATGAAATGATACAGATCGTATTTAATTTCATACAAGCGGAAACGGAGACGCGGGCTACATAATTCGCTCTGAGACACGGTGGCAGTAAGTGGTAGTGCTGGAACCCGGAGGCAGACTCACTGCGCACCCGCACGCACACAAAACCCCGGTCTCCAAGACGGCAGTGTAACGGTGCCTCAATACTCCTCCTCCAGAGCAGCGATTTTCAACCTTTTTCATCTCATGGCACACACGAACTAATTACCAAAATTCTGCAGCACACCAAAAAATTGGGTTTTTTTTGCTGATCTGACAAAAAAATAGGTATAATTTTGATCCATTCACACTGGATGGCTATTGTGGTGTTGGCTGCTGTCACGTCTTTATTTGACAATCTGAAGGAACAGAGGTCAGAGCCCCTGACTAAACAGTCGGGTAGTGTTTATTTTATGCACACTCGCAGCGCACTGGTCGAAAACTGCTGCCCTGGGATGTAAATTTGGTGAGGACGGGCATGGGTCCTCACAGAGTTTGTAAACTTGACAGAGAGTAGACATCTAAATCCGTGCCTCGCTGTGGCAGCAACTCAGTAAAGAGCTGTGGAACGGAGAGAGCGATCCATCAACCTACCTCGCTCTAAAATGCACACTAGACTTTGTCTAAATTAGGGGGGTAAGAGTTTTCAAAAGCATGCCTTTAGAAGCGTCCAACCTTCTGGCATAAGAAGAGTTGTCTTGGGCCCCACATTAAATACGCGAACACTAAGACAAACTGATGAGCAAAGCAGAGGTTTTAAGAGGTTTCACTTGAGCAACTTGGCATTGAGCCTCCAAGTCTGATTTTTGCCCAAAGAAAGTTTTAGCAGTTGTTAAAACAAACAAACTGAAAACCACTGTAGATTCAAGGTACTAATTTAGAGACGAGACCAAGAATTGGGACAGTATCCGAACAATATTTTAAGTAAAATTCTGAAAACATATTGTCTATATAAACTAAGACTCAAAAATTCCAAGATATGCTTGTAACTTTATTTTATTCTGGGATATTGAAGATTTAGGTTTTTAAAGTGAATTTCAACTACGAAGTTAGGAAAGAGACGAGGACAGTAGACGACACTCTAACGGCATTTTCAGCCCGGTCCCCACAAGCACACCCGGAGCGCGCTCACCTCCTTGTGTTTGGACAGGTCGAGCCCGAACTGCGCGGGGCCGGCCGTCAGCACGACCCGGCCGAAGAACGGGTGGGACACGATCTGCACGGCCCGCGGGGGCAGCTGCTGCTCCTTCTGCTGCTGACTGGACAGCTCGATCATCTCCTGCATGAACCGCAAGCCGTCCTCAGCGTCGATGGAACTAGCAGCCTGGAAAAGAAACACGATTTCATCCTGTTGGGGAAGGGCCCACTTTTTTTTTTGGAAACATTCAACTTTTTGATTTCTCAAGTACTATTATGGCACTATAGTGTTCCACTCTAAATCTCTTTTCAGTTTTGGTTTTTACCAAATATTTATGGCCCAATTTGTTCTAAAAAATATTACTTCTAGAAATGTTTCCTGAAAATTATATCTGCAATTTTTACCAATATCTTTCACTGTTCTATAAACCACTTGTGATACAAACTGAGAATTGACTGTCACCCAATACTGAATGCACATTTTGCTAGTTTTCGCCATGGTCTCCCCTTTCGGGAAATAAAACTCATACCTGATCCATACTTCCTTTCTTTGAAATTATGAACCAACTACCAGATCAAATTCAAAACATATTTATCAGGTGACTATTCTATTCCAGCACTTGACTGGACACTGGGGAGACAACCTTTAAGAAGTTTGTATCTAGAGGAGAGAAACGTGTAAAATTAGCTATGTTCAATTTTTCCAGTGGGAAAGTAAACAAGGAAATGACCAGTTCTGCCAGTGTGATCTGGAAAACACTTAGAATGACATTTGAGTGGAGTTTTTACAGAGGAAAACCTGCAGAATGCCCGACTGCAGTAGAAAAAAGACGGGTTCCTGCCACTTCACAAGAGAAGTCAAGGGGGCCGCAGAGGAGAGGAGAGAGGAGAACAGAGAGGAGCCGGGAGACCGAGACGTTGAAGCCCGTCTGAGATGTCTTGTTTTGGTGAGTCAGAGGAGGGCGGTGTGTTTGCTGAGATGGGGACCTGGAGGAGGAGGGATGGACTGAGGTGGGGGCCGGAAGAGATGATTCGGGTTTGCTCGGGCTGAGGCTGAGATGCTGAAACATATGCAGGGAGGTCAGAGCTGGGTTTCAGAGTGAAGTCGGGAATCGGGGTTACGAAGACCATCTAAGCTGCCAAGTGCGCAGACATGACAGCTGAACTGCAGGAACGCAGGAGCCGCTGAAGAAGCCTGCAGAGACAGCACCCTGACCCGGACTCTGTGGTCGTGCCGAGAGACAGCTACGTGGGCATGAGCGGGGACGCGGAGAGGTGTATGTGGCTGGGCTTCCTTGGAGGCCAAGGAAAGGCAATGCTTTAGACAGGGGTCAGTCGACAGCTACAGAACAGCTCCATCCCATGAGGATTAGGAGGCCACTGGGTGGCAGTGATGTCATTAGTGGCCTAAATGTCGTTAGAGATGCCTTCCTCCTACTGAGGAGTGAAAGGGTGACACGTAAGGAAGCCGGCAGAACATTCTTCGAAGAAAGGATGCACGTGGTAAGAATGGAGAGGAGACAGAAATCTGCGGGGCAGGGGAGGCCGTGGGAGGTTTGAATGTAAGATTTACAGATACCTGATTATGCTTCTAGGTTGAAATTACTTAGCAAACTATGTAGTTTTCTCAGAAGTAATGTACTAATAAGATGAATACTTTAAAGACCTCATGTTATAAATACTTTTAAAGCAAAAATCAGTAAAAATTTCCCCAAAAGACATGTTATCTTTTCTATACACAGACAAATGAATGCAAATTTTGATTTCAATAGTGAATAAAATACTTAGATGCAGTAGCTCTCTGGAAACTAAAATAATGTAAAATACAGATATAAATGTGAAAACTAATTATCACAAGACTATGCTGTAAGTAACACAATGGAAAGACAAGAGACTGAGAAACAGAGACTTGGACGTGAGTCCTGCACTTGACTTTACTAACTAAAGCAAACCACCCGACCTGCTCGAGATTTAGTGCCACTACAGCACGCAGGGGCCGAATTAGACGGCTTTCCGACATATTTTCAAGTCCTGAAATTCTGAGTCGATCACTTTAACCCACACTTTAAATGGTTTTTAAAAGCCCAATGTCATTATCTTATTAAAGCAAACGAGACCGAGAACAGCAGAGCTGGCCCTGATTAGTACAGCAATGTCTTACTTGGATTGCATGTTGCACCAACTGGACTCTCCCGTCTTTGAGGTGAATCAAACTCACCCCCATCTTCTTCAAGATTTCTAAGTGCTCGGGGTTAGTGGCCATGAAATCTCTGGCTCTCAGAGGGGGCTGAGCTCCACTCCTGAAACTCTCCTCTCTGCTAAAAGCAATTATAGGCAAGGCTTAAAAAACTACAAGTCAGAACTGGGGAAAGACATAAAGCAAATAAAGATCATGTTAGATACTTGCAAAATTGCTAGTTTTAGAACTAGTGAAAATGGACTAACTGGAAACAGGCATTTGCCCATATATGTATCTTAGGTTATTAATAAGTGGTATAGCTTTTAGATATAATTAGTTTACAGTTGTAAAACCATGTATAGCATCTGTAAAGTATTACTAGTGAGCAGAATTATAACCATTTGAAAGCATAAAGTAGATTGGCTTTGGAATGTGTTACTACTGATTTCTTCCTTAAAAAAAGAGGTTTTTTTCTCCCCATATTTTAAAAGCAAAACAATAGTTGTATCAGTGAATGATAACTTTCACTTAAAATTTTAATTTTTATTTCCTATTAATGGCCTTTCTAATTTAACTACTTGGAAAAAAGTGAACTCATTAAGGCCAAAATCTTATTTAACATCTAAGAATAAGCACCCTGTCAAAAAATAAAATCAAACAAAAAACTATATTTGTACTACACAAAAACTACAGGTAAAAGGAAAAATATTTTCTACACATACAAGAAAATATGAAAATATTTGATGAAACTATTTCATATAAAAATGAGCTATACAAGTTGAAATTATATGCTGCCCACTGACCATTAAGTTCATTAAACAAGATAAATAGAACATTTTTATAATAATAGAAGGCACTGCAGAACAACCTTGGCTCTCTAACTTTACTAGCAGTTTTTACTGGAATCGGTGAGACGACACACCTCAGCAGCTTTGGTCTGAGTGATGACTGTCTGCCCTCACATGGCCCCTATGTCCCGTCATCTGCTGAGAATAACTCCGATAACGCTACAAAACATCAGTAAGACATCTTACACTCTGATGATGCCTCTGGGGCAGCTCTTATCCACCACGTTTTTCAAGGGCTCGCGAATGCTCTGAGCGTACAGCGGGTCGTTAGGGAAGAGAATCTGAGTATTTGGACAAGTCCAGTCAAAATTGCTGTCATCCAGTTCTATGTACTCTGAAGTCTACAATGTAAAAGAAAGTTATGTGAGTGTGACTATCTCACCTGACATTATAGTTTGTTCAAAGGAGATGTTAAATAAAATGTAAGCGTATACAGGGCGCAGTAAAACAAAATGAGAAAACATCGAGTGTATCTTTCCTCCCACCACACTACGGTCATTGAATTCTAGTCACGGATTACTTCCCACTTGGAAAAATAAAACAAACACAGAGAAGTAAACTACGAAATAAGACTGTGATTAAGAAACATAACCTACTGTGTTCTTCTTAGAGGTGCTTTGATTTGTAGTAGACAGCCAAAGAGGTAAAAGGTGAGCTTCTGTTGTGAATATATAATCTTCTATGTCAAAAATAATATCTTCTTTATCCGCAAATAACAGGTAAAGATATTTAAACATTTCGGCCAAGAAGAAAGAATCCATTCTAAAATAAGAGGTCACAAGTAAATAAATGCAAGAGCATAAGAGTGTTCTAATGCCAACGATCTGGAGGCCAGAGTCCGGGGGAGCTGATCTACCTACACCGATTCGGACGTCCAAAGAACCAGAGAACACCTCCATCCCCCGGTGGTGGCAGCCTTGACTCCACGCACTTCCCAAAGACACCAAAGACACCAGTGCGCCTGCCCACCACACAGGAACACTGAATCTTGCCAGTACCACAGACAAGAGTCCCCTACTGGCTTCCAGTGAGGGGGAGCTCCCACTTCTTCTCTAGGGAACCAACGGTTGGGGGGTAATGCAGATAAACGCTACTACTGAGAACTGTATAATCTTCAATTAGTATTAACCGGATGGGATGCAGTAATACAACTTGGATGGAGTTTATTACGCGGCTATTTAAGTGGCAAACAAAAAGGGTTTCAAAGGCAAGGGAATCATGTACAAAAAGCTGCATGAAAAAAGAACAACAAAATCACAGAGTATAACTATAAATACCTGTGAAGAAAAATAAAAGCAATAAAACTATGTAATGTTATGAACTATTTAATGTTATAATGTTTTAATAAATAATTTTTACAAGCTTTAATACAATTAAAAGTGGCAGAAAAAGAGCGTGGCTGTTAGATGGAGTGACAGTAATATGAAACTTAATTAAAGGACCACCTCCCAAAGCACCTTGGTTTTTGACAGTAATGAATAACTTGCAGTTCGCTGGACAGGTTACATAGTTTCATACCTCTGGCCAAGCACAACTCCTGGCACACAGTAGGCACTCAACAGACATTTAATGAATTGAATGCAAGTTTACACAGCATTACTGAAGAATGACCTGGAGAGGCCGTGAAACCGAGTGGTAAAGAACATGGGCTTTAGAAATAGAAAAGACCTCCCCCGACCACGGCAATATCACACAGGGACTGTGAACTTCAGCACGCTGTCCTGTACAGAACATCGTCACTACAGACCTGACACTTCTACATGCCTAACACCTGTGTAAAGGCTAAATGAGATACTGTGTCCGTTACGTAGCCTAGCACCCGGCAGACACATACGAGCTCAAAAACAGAACTATCATTCTTTTCCCTACACATAAATGATGTTTTACTTTGAAACAACTCACCTGACAGGCTTCAAAACCCTTCTGAACGTTTCAGACGTGTCTCTACAGAACAGATAAAACACTTCCCTCTCAACCTGCCACACACCTACGATGAGTTAACATTTTCTGAAGGACTGACAGTTATTATCGTGAGCAAATGCTAGCTTGAGAACTGCAGACTCACAAGCAGGATGCTGATTTTTACAAATTCTGGAAATGATTGCAAAACAGAGAAACACTTGGAAAAGAAGAAAGACACGGTCTGGTCACTACGTACGAGTTGCATAAAGCTAGCACGCTGGGTATCTTACCTACCTAATTGTATTAAAAATCAATAAACGCATACACACGTGCAGATACACAGGCATTAAAAATGTGTGGAAGACTGTCGATCGAACTTCCAGCAGTGGTTATCCTAGGGTGGTCAAGTAGGGAAAAAGTGTCTTAGGAAGATCCTCATCTTCTTTTTGCCACCTAAATTCTCTCCAGTGGTCATCTACTACTAGGAAAACACAGACACTCCCGTGTGGAAAACTGTGTGTGTGGGGATACTGGGGAGCCAGACGACAGCACTGGAAGGCCCGCTGGGGAGGAGGCGGCCGAAGGCGGAGAGCTCGTAACAGAAAGCCATGAGGTTGTGGTCCTGGCCAACATTCTTCCCAAAACTGCAGGTGGAAATTTTTTAAGGCATGCTTATCTAAACTGCAGATCACTAAAAACAGGAAGCTTGGCTAATACTGTAGATGACTGAGATGAGAATCAAGTTCTCTTTTTGGTCTAAAAGCACTAAAAAAAAACCCAAACAAAAAACCATGAAATTTTGCCGGGATAAGTATAAAGTTCTAAGTTTACAGTAAAAAAAAAAAAAAAGCCAGTTGCACAGGAGCAGGGTGGGGAACGCCCATTTGTCACCAGGCCATGATGAAGTACCTGAGGTCAACTGGCCAGAAGTTCGCTGGGAGTGGAGCCTAAGACAGCTGCCTAAAAATCTACAGCACGCCGACAGCACAATACGATGAAGACCAGCGGTTCTCAACCTGTTCCCGGGCCCAGAGCCTCCGAGGGGTGCACGCTGCTGCGAGGGAGCTGTCGACACAGCGACCCTCAACTGCCCAGAGCGCAGGCCCATCGGCCCCTCGGCCAATGAGCAGCCTGGGGCCTGGATCTAGACGGTAACGGGGCTGACGTGCCAGGCACGTCTCGAGTGTGGTTAGTTCTGGACATGCTGTTTGAAGAGACGCTGTATGGGCTGGAATAGGATCAGAATGGAGCGAAGGCGGTGGGTAAGAGGCCCCGAAACAACGCCATGGAAGGAATATGCAGTGGGGGCGGGGAGATATTAATTTAGGAAACTGGAACTTGTTGAACAGTAAATCACGTCTTCTCTCTACTACCTCAACCCACTACACCTCTTTCCACTGCAGCCCCTATCGCGCGGCTGCATTTCGTAATGAAGTCTTTACACACCTGTCTTCTTCACTGACTACAAGTCATGAGAGGACAGGGACTGATTCTAGTTTACTTTTCTATCCTCAAGTTTAATGAAGTGCAGTGCCTGGCATACAGTAAGTGATTCATTAGCACTCCAGTCAAAAGCCAATCTGCCTCGATTAGAATGACTTAACCTTACTAATGGTGTGACCTTGGGCAAGTCCCCTAACCTCTCTGTGCCTTGGTCTTTCCATGTGGAAAAGGAAGATGGTAATAGAAATCCCACAGCAGACGGTGGCTGTAAACATCGAAAGCGCTTCGTTAGAAGCGTGCCCAGAATGCAGGGAGCAGTGCGAAGATACAGGCTGTCTGCCCTCATCGCTTGCTGCTTGCTCTCTGCACGCCAGCTTTCAGGAGCCTGTCCTTTCTCACGCATCAGCTGTGGTCAGGGAGGGAGGTGCCAGGACCAACAACCAGAACCTAAATCCTCCGAGGGGAGGACTGAGGGACAACCCTGAGAAGATGAAGGACACAGGACCTTCCAGAAACCGTTCAGTGACTACCACATCTCACTCTGCGTTTCGTGTCCCTTGAACATGTTTCATGGCACTTACACAATGTTTTAAAGCCCGTTTATCTGCCTGTCCTCAGCAATCCAGGGACAGAGAAGACATGTTTCCATATCATTAATCCTCAAAAATACTATAACTCTGGCACATAAGACACCCGAGTAAATATCTGTGGAATGAGCATTTGCTAACCAAATGAACAAAGAAGCTTTACTACTCTTTTAGAAGTATCTTGTTATGTTCTGGACAGTTAAAATAACCAGACAAGGGATCTCAGAACAACTGAAATGCTACTGAGTATCACCGTGACCGAAGTGCGCTTTCTGTACCTGGAGTAATTTGTGCCGTCCACACCTATCTAGCTAGCGCCCAGCGACACAGAACCCGGCAATCATCCTTCCCAGCCTCCAACTCTGCAACGGAGTAACACGCACGCTGGCCACGATACTGTTGCTGAGGAATTCTTGCCCGAACGCAAATCACAATCCAGATTATTCATCGGCACCTTGATAGTTTCTAACATTTTATATAATATAAAAAAACTATTACAAAGGAAAAATAAAACCTCACTACTCCTAATACCAGGGTTCTGATATTGAACAGTCATTTGTCCATCTTTTTAAAAATCATTTGAGCATCTTCTACATGCCAGGCACTATGGTAAAAACTTTTCAAACCCTTTAAAATGAGCCTATTCAGGAGAATTAAAAATAGAACCAACAAACTGTGGTTTGCATCTTCACACACCCTCTGCAAAAGATTACGCGTGCCCGAACTCTAGCAGCCGCATTTCGGGGAATGTTTTACCTGTCCTCATGACTTCCAGTACGAACATCCTTCATGGCAGCAAATCCGCAAGGCACTCTAGCATATTTATTTAAATTTTCAATAAGTGTTTTCCCTACTTCAAGGTAGTAAGGGTCTCCTGTAGCCTATTGAAAAGGAGAATATATACACACATATATAGCTTATGTATCACCATACATTCATTTATCAAATATTTATTGAGTACCTACTAGGTGCCAGGCATCGTATCAGGCACAGGAACACAAGCTGCACAGAACCTAGCTCTGAAAATCAGCCATGGAGTCTGCTTCACAGAACTACTTAAACACACCACTGCGAAGCTGTCCAATTGTGTATCTAACCTTTACAGTAAGTCTCTAATGTCCAAAGGGTTTTCCGATTAAAGGAAGGCAAGAGACATGCTTTAGAAAGCAGCTCTAGAATATAAAATTTCTCTTTAAAGAAATGATTGCATGGCTATCATGAAAAGGCATAAAAGTCAAGTAT
>PVKM010007017.1:0-42595 GCA_004027735.1 Carollia perspicillata | reverse complement strand
GGGGGGGGGCATGTGAGGGTAATGAGTGAAGAGGTAAGGGGATTAAGAAGTAAAAATAGGTGGTTACAGAATAGCTATGGGGATGTAAACTATAGTTTAGGAAATGGAGTAGCCAAAGAACTTATATGTATGAATTGGGGATTGCCTGAGTGAGTAGGGGGTGTTGGGTGGAGGGGAGCAACGGGAAAAATTGGGACAACTGTAACAGCATAATCAATACAATATAATTTAAAAGTAAAATTTAAAGATTAACTTTTGAAGATTGTTTTTTAATTGAAGGAACTCAGATTGTGTGATCTTGAGTTATTCAAGCTCATAAAATTGGTCCACTCCAGCTGTAGTCACCATGTTTTCTAGACCACTTTTTTTTTTAGACAGATTACATCTTTGAGTATCTTACTCCTACTCATGAAAATATGGATTACTGCTTTTTGTTTATAAACTATCAGTGATGATCTCCTTAGTAAGTGCATAGTTTTTATAATTATTCTTTTAGGAGAAATAGGAATATCTCAAAGAGTTGTAGAAACAGCCTCAAGATGTTGATTCACTTTTTCCTATAAGGTATTGAGTTCATAAACAGTGCCCTTCCATGCCAGAGTGATTGATGGGAACATAGAATAAATACATTATGAAAGGTGAGTTGCTGAGACCAGAAGAGAGGTGCAACTGGAGGGCATTCCAGTAGTTTCTGGGGAAAGTAAGAGAGCATACGTGCTGTGACTAGGTCATCCATTCTTCAGTTGGAATTCCAGAGAAATTCTCACACAGATCCACTAGGGGCTACCTACGAGAATGTTCATGGCATTCTCCTTATGACAATAGAGTTGGGGACAAATTGGCATCAATTTTGACAGGAACAGATAAGTAAATATGGTGGTGAATGTTTCCTGAGGAATACTATGCAGCAAGTAGAAGTAATAAAGTTGATTTAATTTCAGGAATGTGGATAGATCATAAAAATCTGAGGTGGTAAAAGAGAGCAAGGTTTATAGCACAAAACCATTTGTGTAATTTAAAAGCATCTACACACATAAAAATAAGTTGTTTTAAAAGGACACACACACATTTATGGATACTGTTCAAACATATTAGAGAAGCCTGGCATTGACCAGTGAGGATAATGTACTATACACAGAGGGTTCTGATGAACTTAGCCTTCCATAGCTCAAGTCCAACCTAACCAAACAAAATAAGAGAAAGGTGCAGATCACTTGCAATAGAGAAAAGCATGAATTATCCTAATTTGGAAAGATCACAGTTTCATGGAAGTCATGGCATTCTGGCTGCTGGTGAGCAGGATTTAGATGAGCCAAAGTAGGAAAGGCATTTAAAGGCAAAGTAACTACATAACAAAGGCTCTGAAAGAAGAGAGCAGAGGTCAGTTCAGAAAAGGATCCAACATGCACGTAAGAGAGGGGTTGGAATGGAATGACTGAGAAAGTCAAGAAGATATACGAAAGCTGGAGAGGAGAAGGCCTTCAAAACTACACTAAAGATGGTATTTTGAAGACAATGGATGGTCAGGGAATGTTTTTAATTGAGGAAGAATATGTGTTTAAAAAGGATATTCTGAGAGTCAAGTTAAAGATAGATAGGGATGGAAGAGACCAATGTTAGTAAGGCCCATTTTTGTACAAAGTGGGAACCACGTACATCACAATCACATGGACTTTTGTTAGGAATGCAGATTCCTAGATCCTACTCCAATCCACTGCCTCAGAGGGTATCTAGGTAGAGTCCTGGATTCTACCTTTTTAAATTAGCCCAGATGACCCTTTTCTCAGCGGGGATTGAGGAATATGTCATTTTCAACCATGGCTGCGTAGTAGAATGGGTTGGAGAGATTTTTAAACTCCTGATACCCAGGCTGCTAATCAGACCAATTAAATTAAAACCCCAGGGGGTGGGGGATGTAAGCATCAGTATTTTTTAAAGCACTACAAGTAATTCCGACACTCTTCCAACATTGAGAATCACCGTACTCCAACCAGCCTTCTTTAGAAAACTCAGGAGCCAGAAAGACTTCCCTTCATTCCATCTTCATTTGATCTCCAGCTAATTTGATTCTCTACTTAATTGGATCAAAGCCTCAGGCTCTAAATCATTTATATTAAAAATATAAATTACCCAACCTTTTATTTCGAGCCCCCCACCCCTCAGGCACACAGTGTAGTAGTCCTTTTCTATCCCTGGTGCCGGGCAATTGACATTTGATTATCATAAAGGGACTAAAGTTGGAACTGAATAAAAGCAGCGAGATCCCTGCTGTGATTCAGTCTGATGAAAAGCAATAATGACAAGTGGTAGAACATGCCACATATGTTGTATACTAAGTGCACCTTGAAATCATATACATTCAAAACACAAACATATACAGATATTAATTAAGGTGACAGGAATGGGCTTAAAATAAAGAAAGCAACAAACAAGTTTCGTAACCTCGATTAGCACTAAGACATGAATTATGCCTTGTAATTCTATTATTTATTAGTCAGTGAACATAACTCTGGTTTAAAATACACCTGGCTAGAATTTCCTGGTGTATCCTTCTCAGCTGCCCACTAAATATCTATGGAAACAGAGGAAAACAAGAAAACTCAAAAAGTCACACCACCCAAAACAAAAACTGTCAACTCAGTGCCAGAATTTGAGACTTTCCATGAAATACTAGGAAATATAATGTATTTAAAAAAACCCAGCTGACACCTCCCAATGAAATGAAGCTAATCTTTAATATAAAGAAATATCTATCAAACTAGGTTCTAAAGTTAATGCTAGATGCTAAAGCTGATAAATAAGATATCTAAATTAGAGATGATAAATATTTAGAATATTGATTAAAAATTAAAACCCAGCCCTAATGGACTTGGTTCAGTGGGTTGAGCATCATCCTGATATGCCAAGGTTATATCATTGGTTCAATTCCTGATTAGGGTGCATGCCTGGGTTGGGGGCATGAGAGAGGCAACCAATCAAGGTGTCTCTTCCTCTCTTTCTCCCTCCTTTTACCTTCTCTTTCTGAAAATAAATAGATACATTAATTAATTAATTAAAATTAAAACATAATAGAGAAACATACAAAACTAACTGAATAATTAGAGACACAAGGATCTTGAATAAGAATACTATTGAAAATAACCTATAAATTCAATGATTCCATAGCAAAGTCCCACCAGAGTTTTGATTTGTTTTTGTCTTATTTTCTTCTGAAAAGTGGTAAAATGATTCTATGATTTAAAAGAATAATCAAATCAGAGGTACCAAGGAAATACTGACTGACAAGGAAGACTTCCCCTATAAGATGTTCAAATTTGTCATAAAACTATCATAGTTTTAAAGATAACAATAGTATGGAAACAGAATCCATGGAATAGAACGGAAAGTATATGAACATGAAATATAGTATATGATTAAATGAGTCATTTTAAACTATCAGAGAAAAAGTTGAACCGGCTTTCTGGAAAAACAAAGTGGAGCTTTCCTTCCATCCTTATAGTAAGTAAAATTCTAGGCAAATCTAGGATTTTAAATATTTTTAAATGACATGATGTCTTTCAAGCATTTATAAAAATCAGAAATCAAAAAATAAAGACTGATAAACTTGACTTTCTATAAGTTTTGAATTTCTGTATGGAACACAGAAGTAGAAGGAGGAAGAAGAGAAAATCCTGCCGTAAACCAATATCCACGGTAATCAGGTAGGATATCCTTCTTTGGAGACTTAACTTCATTTAGCTGAAACCCCCATTCCAGAGCCTGTGAGACCCTCAGTCTGCTCTGCAAGATGTCTGCACATAGCTGGGGGCTCACATTCTCATGGCCACTCCTCATCTTTCCCGAAGAATCCCCGATCTAAATCCAGTATACCTCCCTCCCTCTCTTTTTCATGCCAACTCAGTTACTTTTCATTAGTTTCCCCCAAATCTCAGACAAAATATTTAACAAAATTTATTGAAAGTTTAGAGTGAGGAGAAATATGCTAACAATATCAAATGAATATTGGATAGCTTTGTCTTAAAAATTCCTTTTTACACTCTACCACTAGGAATAAATAATTAACAATATTTCTCTGCAGGCTTTAGTCTCCTGCTAGGTCATCTAGCCCCCTCTCTCACAATATTTCTTTCCACCTCCTGTGTCCCACTTCTCTGCCCTTTCTAACTCCCCAAGTTTCTATTTTATTGTTAAACATAAAATGCATTACAAAAATGCATAAATGTTAAATAGCAAACACTTCAGTAAAAAAAGAACCATTGGCACTCTAGGACCCTTCTTGAAAGCAAACATGCACACACCCACACCCTTTCCCATCACAGTAACCTCTCCATCTTCTAGAAATATCTGATATTTTAATTATTAATCATGCTTTTGATTTTTAATTAGTAATTATGTCCTTGTTTTTCTTTATAGTTTTACTACCTAAGTATACACCCCTAAACCATATGGTTTAGCTTCTGTCTGAACTTTTTATACATGGAATAATACTGAATATGTTCTTTGTGTCTCCTCGTTCTTGCCCAGCACACGTTGGTCAGATTTATCTATGCTGGAGCTTGTAGCTCCAATGCATCTGTGTTCGCAGCTGTATGGTTTTCCACATTACGATTTGATTATCTGTTCTGTGTTGATAGCTATTTTAGTTGTTTCCACAACTAAATGATAAACTGAGAAATGATAAACAGGACTTTAGTAAACATATATATTTTGATATAGAAAATCACGTATTTTTACAGGAATAAAAAATATATTCCTGGGTCATTTTTGTGTGTGTGACCATATTAGAAACTTTTCCCAAAAGTTTGAACAGCCTCACAATGAGTTATAAGAATTCTTAATATTCCATATTCTTAAAAAAATTTGATGGCAATAAATATCTGATAAGTATGTTTTCATTTATATTTATCTGATTAACTAGGTTTTAGGAAATTTTAATGTATTTATTAGCCACTTGGATGTCTTCTTTTGTGAAGTGATTGTTAAAAGTTTTGATTATATTTTATAGTGGTTATAGGCCTTATTCCTCTAAACTTTTAGGTGTTCTTTATGTATACTGAATGTTAATACCTTATCAGTTATACATGTTGCTAAAATTTTCCCCTACTTTTCTTTTTATTGTCTTTTGCCAGCATTTCACTGAGTGTAGCTGTTCCTTAGTTTCACTGTTTTCATATGCATTTCACCCTCACTGTTTATACTTGGATTCCTTAAAGTATTCCCCTAAGTAAAATTAACTTTTCACTTAAAATAATAAAAAGTATTATTTTAATAAACAATTAAAATAATTTGGCACCTACTTTTAAAGTTCCTTTTTCCATGCATACATATCTTATATAAAATTGAAATCATCTTTTGTATTCTAGTGTTTCCCAGCATTGTATGTCCAAGGCATTGCATCATAGTTTTCCATCATTTCTAATCACTGCATAATATTCTATGGTATGAATATAAGATAATTTACACAGCTATTCTTCAAATGTTAGATGTGTAATTAGATACTTTGTGTTTTGTTTGGGAGAGGGGTGATGTTTTGTTTTGTTTTGTTTTGTTATTTTAAGAGGGAGAGGAAGGGAGAGAGAAAAAAAAGAGAGAGAAACATCAATTGTTTGCCCCTCATAGCACCCTGACCAGGGATGAACCTGCAACCCAGGCATGTGCCCTGACCAGGAACCAAACCCTCTACCTTTCGGTTTGCGGGATGATGCCCAACCAACTGAGCCACTGTGACCAGCACTGTTTTTTGCATTAATTGTAATAAACAATGCTAGAACGGAGGTCTATTACTATAGTCTAATACATTTCTCTACTACCTATATGAGATATTCTCAGAAATAGAACTTCTGGATTAAAGCATATGAGTATTTTCAAGGCCCTCCATATACAGAGGTTGCTACATTGCTTTTCTAAGGATTAGTTGAATCAATTTATATTCTCGCAATAAGAGAAAGGGCTCCTTCTCAAGTTTGTCTGTTTTCCCCTAGACAGACATTTTTGGGGCCATTTCTAACATGAAGGCTTCTAAAATCAACTTAATTCTGTTGATTGGCATCATTATCCAGATCAGTTAACACCATAATAACCTTTGTTAATCAGGGCCTTGCAGCACCATAGAACAAACATAGGCAGAACTGGTTGAAAGAGACCAAGTACCATTTGTAAGGCTAAGCCTGCAATTGCTCATGAATATAAAAGTGAACAATGAAAGGGTACCTGAAACACTAACCATGACCTCACTGTCCTCCCTTGCAAATCCTTACAGTATAAGGACCAGAGGGACCCAAGGGACAAAATTGCTAAAGACTTCCCTGCCACTTGGCCACATAAGCAAGAATAAAAGGGGCTTACAAAACACTCCACTTTCAAAGACAGTTACCTCCACATGTGTCTGCCACAGGTACCAACCTCCACACCAGATGTGATCCCCCGGGAGTTGACGGGTGGGCGAGCTCAGAGCACACAGCTGCAGATGATGAGGTCATCAGCACAATTTGGGGAATGGATGAGTTCACTGCGGAAAGGAAAAAAAAAAACATGTCACTTTTCTTTTTTCTTGTTTGAAGTCACTAAGCTTCAGGGTTCAGGAGTGAATTGTTGCTCTGACTTTATTCTTTGGGAGGCGGGTGGCTGCCTGCCAGAGGCAGCTGCACATGGGGTCATTTACATTGCATGCAGTCTCTGGTTTTAGAGGGAAGCTCTTCCTTTTCTTAGATCATCTGCCTCTTTAGAGTCAGGGCCACTGCCTCACACAGATTGTATTCGCCCTTTAATCTTCTCCCTACCCCTCCCTCTCACTGACTTACACTGAGCAGTTTAACAAGCTTCCCAGACAGGTCCAGCAGGCTCATCCCAATAGCTTTGAAAGCCAGCTGGCGGACAAAGGAGGAATTATTTCATACAGTCATGGCTGTGCGCAGGAGAGAGGCACTTTAGGGGACAAATGGGGTCCCTTGGTGCTCTCCCACTCTCTCTCTCTCTCTTTCTCTCTCTCTCTCTCTCCCCCTCACTCCCTCACTCTTGCTCAGTCTACCCCTAGATGCTAATACCTTACAGCCTGGACCTTGGTTGGGTCTAACCTGAATCACAGTTAAGATCTCTGAACTTTCAACAGGCTTTTTCAAACCTGATGGGGCCCTGAGGGAGCAATTTCCCAGAAGGAGGAGTAAATTCGCTTTTGTGTATGGGCACATTCTTGAAGTTTCACCAAGGTGATGCCGAGCTGAAAGGGATGGGGATCTGGTTCTCCAATGTGGGGAAAGTTGCGCTCGGTTAAACGGGGCACCTTTTTTCTTTCAGATGATGTAGGGGAAAGAAAGCAGAGAAGAGTGTAATGGAAGGTAGCTCCAGCAGGGGACATGGCCTTTTTTTCAGCAGAGAAAAGCTGTTTCTAGCCAACTGATTGCTTATTAACTGACAAGAATGTGTCAGGTGTCATTTTATTTTTTTATCTCTCCAGTTAGGGATTATTTCAACCATTACTTTAGAAATGACACCAAATGGTAAGTAAGTGGCCTATTTCAACTTCATCTGTAAAACTCAGACCTGATAGGGCTGCACAGTATGAACCAATAAAAAGAACAGTCAGAGGGGCATGATAGTTAATGTGGAGCACCTGCAGCATGGGGTAGGCACCATATATTATTCAGCCTCAAAGTCTTAATCAGTGGCCTTTGGAAGGTCCAGATTCTTATTATTCGTGTTGATATAAAACATCTTTTAAAAAAATATTTATTTATTTATTTTCAGAGAGAGAGAAAGGGAGGGAGAAAGAAATGGAGAGAAACATCAGTGTGCAAGAGAAACATCAATCAGTTGCCTTTTGTATACCCCCAACTAGAGGCATGTGCTCTGACAGGGAATCAAACTGGTGACCTTTCGATTCGCAGGCTGGCTCTCAATCCATTGAGCCACACCAGCCAGGGCTATAAAGCATCTTAAAGATGTTTAAAATCTTTAGCCATTTAGAATAAGAGTACTTCTATTACCTAGAGTCCAAATAACCAGTATCCTCAATATTTTCTCTAGCAACTCTCTTGCAGAATAAAGAGGCAAATAAGAGGAAAAAGCAACATTAGATATTTATTCTTTTAATAATATCTTTCAAGGGTGATTGCAAACTTCCAAGAATTCTGATACTGCTTCGCATAGTGATGGATACTAAGATGCTTCGAGTAAGAAAAAAAGTAGTGCCTTTATTTAGCAACTATTTATACTAGACACTGGTTAACATTTCCACACATTCTATTTTATTTAATCTTAATAATAACTTCACAATATATTTTACATGATTATTATAATATATAACAATATAATAATTTTATAGAAATGTAATTTTAATTTATATTTCATAGACTAGTCTCTAGCTCCAAGCATTTCAAACCTTGTTTCTCTTCCTCCTCCACCCAAATATCTTTAGTGCCAACCATCAAGGAACACTTTCACTTGCCCTGCTTCTTCAGGACCCGTTTTCAGGTGGGTCACCACAGTGGGCTGTAGTCACGTACCTGCAAACCATTTCTACATCAAGATGACTACCGATAAGTAACCAAACACAAAGTTGACGTTGACCTTGCTAACTCTATCTTACTAAACCCAAACTAAATACATGTCCAACTTAACTGCACTGGATTACACCAATCCCATGCAACAGGAGGGGAATGCAACAGAAGGGAAGTTGAAATGGAGGCAGCAATCAACTCATCAGGCTTAAAATACCTTATTTTTGCAAATTTTGCAACAAAAATACAAACCTTGCTAAGACTCCCTCCAAAGGGACCCAGAAGCTTAAGTTTTATTAGCTTCATGGTAAATTGGCCTCTTCCCAGGGATCCTGCTGTTGTCTAAGCATTTGGCATTGACTTCAGAGCTTACTTCACATGTGTCTGATTGTCTCACTGGTAGCTTTAAGGGTTGATTGGACTTTTGAAACAACCAGTGGCTTTTGTACTCAAGTGTTGTGGTTCAGGTAATTGGTCAAGCTGTGGAGTCCTGTTTTGAAGTTGGCATTGTGGTGGTTTTCTTGTGGGGCTGATTAACTGTATCTGAGAACAGTTCTTGGAAATAGAGTGTTTGCCATGCAAATCACAAAATACAGCCCAGGATTATTTCAAGAACATCCAAGAAAGAAATGACAGATTCCAGTTTGCACCTCCCAAGACCTAATGCCCACATTGTACATTAGCCCATGGTCTGCCTGCTTCATGTGCCCAGAGAGTGGACCCCAGAACTGGAGTGCCCTTGGCTATAGAGACACCAGGGACTTGCTTATCCTTGCAGATAACCGCTCTCATGAGCTGTCTTTGGGGAAGGGCTTTGTTTCACCCGAACTTCATCCCATAGCTTTAATCCCACTGCATTTGTCATCTTTGGCCACATTGAACACAGAGAGAAGCTTCAACCCGCTTGCCAGAAAGGTAAAGAGGTTTAAACTCACCACAGATGGCCTTGTCTCTCAGTGTCAGATTTTCATCAACAACTGGTGTAGCTAGTGACATAGCAAAGAACCACAGCCACACCTGGCTCTTGTCCACCTCTCTGAGAGTGGAAAGCAAGAGGGGGATGGAGAGCACAGACAAGGCCTGACAGTGTGGGCTCAAGAGAAGGGAGGTGAAGAATGGAGGGAGAAAAGAGAACTACCACGTTATAAACTGGGAGACGGATCTTAACAGAAAAGAATGAGAAACGTATTGTTTGATTGTTTTATGTAATGTCTGCTTCATTTCACAAAGAACTTATGCCCCCTTTTATTTAGGAATAGGGCTATTTCAAGCTAATAAAGTCTTTTTCATTCTCTTATTTGGGTTTAGAGAGAAGGGGAAAGTCACATTTAAAGCTTGCTTATTATTTTAAAATGTTATTCTTTCTCTCTCCCTAGGTAGTTGGCCCCTACTCTCCCACTATTTGCAATTTCTTTTCTTCAAAAACATGGCAATTACAGCGAGTATGCATTTGCCATTGCTGTAAGGCCACACCTCAGTGGTTGACTAGAATGGGGAGAAAAGAGAGAAGGAATCACAAAAAGAAAGAAAAGAGGAAAAACATGACTTGGCCTGTAGTGTTTGGGAAGTTGCCAGAATCCTTTTCTGATGAGCCAATTCCATTCCATGGTGTGTGTGTGTGTGCCTGCACATGTATTTGTATGTGCATCTGTGTGTGCATGTGTGTGTGTGTGTGCTGCACATCTCTAAGCCTGGGTGAGCACAGAACACTCAGAGCCCCATGAATTGCTGAGATACATGAGACAGAAATGCTTCTAGCAACGGTCATGGTCCAAACGATTATCAAAGAATTGCCCTCCCGATCAGGTTTTGTGCTAAACACGCCAGAAGAAGAAAGAAAGGGCTGATGACTGCTTGTTTGGTATTTCTTTGTAGTCTGGGACTTTTCTTCCCCTGAGGTGGTTGTTGTTGTTAACCGGGGTTGTGTGAAACCCCTTCTGTGCAGAAACTGGAGCTTCCGCTTTGAAGCCGGAGTGTCTTTGTTCTTCACCTAAGTTGGTGCGGTTTTCGACAGGAGCATTTGTATTGAAGTCTGCTCAATGCCTGCCACCCAGAATTCAGTGAGGCTATTTTCCAGGTGGGAAAACACAGTGATGGTAGGGCCAGAGGGGACACTGTGGGTTGGGGGCACAGAAGATATGGGGAGGAGTTGTCTGTGTATAAAAATACAGAACAAGATGCTGTAAAAATTGGCTTGGATTGGTGGGTCAGAGTCCACAGCTCTCCTCTGGGGTGCAAATGCTCCAAAAAAGAGTGCTTGGGGCCAGAGCAGAACAGGGGAGAAAGGCAGGTGGGATAAACTGCCACATTGCAAAAGAAGACAATGGAGAGAAAGGTGGACATTTACAAAATATAATTAAAATAGAACCCCTTGATAAATGGCATTGAGACTAGAAATGGGTTTAGCAGATGTTAACAAAGCAGTAATTGTCGAGGTTTCCCCAAAACACTTATTCCAATTTCACTTTTGAAAATTATATTTAAAAATTTAACATACAAAACAACTCAAATGTGTAAAGTAGTAAATTTCTAATGCACTGGAGTAAAGTAGATTTCCATCTTATCCAGAGTTTGGTTTCAATATTGCTTGTTAGCAAAATAGGCTTGAACATTCTTAAATCTCCCCTTAATTACATAATCCCTAAATAATCATTGTTATCCACACTATATTTGGAGAACCACTGACTTAAGGGAGAAATAAAAAAAAAGAAAGACTGGGCTTGCATATCATTTTCTTTTAAAAGCACTATTAAGTCCAGCTGTGAATGGGGCACGAGTGATATCTTTATGGTGCTTGGCAATAGAGTTTACTTCTATCCCTCTCAGTATGAAGCCCCTATTACCTTTATGCATATTATGATTTTGTTGTTGTGACAATTAAGCTAGGTAGTATAGTTCCTTCTTATGGCAGGGAGTTGTCCCTAAAGTTGGCATGTAAATTTGCTCCTAATTCAGCTCTACTGTATATCAGAGCATTTATTTCTTGGCTCAGCCCTATTGTTAATTAGCAGGTGAACTAAGGCAAGAAACTTCAGCTCTGCACTTCTACGTATCTGTGTACTAGATGGCTTCTAAATTGCCTCCAGCACTAACTGTCCATGCTGCTACAATTAAACCCATACCTTTAGGCTGATAGCATTACACTGGGTTTCAACTGTATACTACATTTTAGGTCAGCGGCAAGGTCATTCAAGTAGGAAGAGATCTTCAGGATATGAACAGCTAACTGGGCTCCATTCTGAGGTCAGAAGCTGCTCCCAACACTCTGACTGGATGCCTGAACGATCCTGGATCTCAGGTCCCAGTGAGGTGCAGGTAATGATAGACAAATACATTATCACTAACTGGAAAAAATATATACCTCAACTCAAACTCTGGGGCAAAGGCACTTCATCATTCACATTTGTTGAGATGACCTGTGATATGTACTTGTTAGGAGAACCAGAAGGTGGTAACTCTTAAATCAATATCCTTTGAATATTTATTCAACATAGGTTTAGTGGAGATGAGCAGAAACTTTTTTTCTAGCAAGAAGAAAACTGTGTTCAGAAACAGATTCACATTACTAAGTTACTCTCCTTGGCTAAATTAAACCCAATATACAAAAGAAAATTCAAGAATATATGCTGAAAAGCAAATTGAGAGTTTAAAGATAAAGGACTTAAAATATTTTAAACATAGATGTATGAAGCTCTTAAAAGCCAACAATTATTGCTTACATTTTTTAGACTAGAAATAAAGAAGGCCCAGAGGCATCTTACAAAATAAATCATGGGACTGCATTGGCTGGGGAAGCACATGCAGCAGCTGAGAGACAATAAAGCCTGATATAGTTAAGTTGCTGAATGCCTGCTGCATGAAAAGTCAGTAAAAGAATGCACAGAATCGCTACTTTCCAACAATACAATAATTTCTTGAATTAAAGATTTAGCTGGAAACATGAAGACAAACTTGTTATCTCTTCTGCAGAATTGTACTTTTGTCTTTTAAATGGAAGAATCTATGAACTTGGCTATTTTGCTTTTATTTGTCTAATACTAATATCAACTAATCATTAAAGATTATCTTCTGTGTGAATGCTTAATAACAGCTATGAGTGGTACTGAAATATTCAGTGTTCAATACATTTTACAAAGTCTATTGATTAATCCTGGAACAGCCATGTTGACATAGTGCTGATGGGTACATTCCTTGGCATCCTGGTACAGATCACAGCGGCAACACTAAACTGTGTGAGTAGTTATTGTATTCTTCACAGCACTCACTTAAAATAAAAACAAACACTTGCTTTACTAAAGGTTATCTTGATGAAGCAATAAAAAGTATTACTTTTGTTAAACTTGACCCTTCAGTACACATTTTTTAGCTGTCTGTCACAAAATGGGAAGTACACACACAGCACTTCTTTTTAAAAAAATATTTTATTGCCCTGGCTGGTGCAGCTCAGTGGATTGAGTGTGGGCCTGTGAACCAAACAACTGCTGTTCAATTCCCAGGCAGGGCACATTCCTGGGTTGCAGACTAGTTCCCAACAGGGAATGCACAAGAGGCAACCATACATTGATATTTCTCTCCCTCTCTCCTTCCCTTCCCCTCTAAAGGTAAATAAATAGAATCTTTTTTAAAATATTTTATTTATTTATTTTTATACAGATGGGAAGGGAAAGGGAAAGAGAGGGAGAGAAATGTCTACGTGTGGTTGCCTCCCACGTACCTCCTCCTGGGGAACTAGCCTACAACCCAGGCATGTGCCCTGACTGGGAATCAAATTGGTGACCCTTTGATTCTCAGGCTGGTGCTCATTCCACTGAGCCACACCAGTCTGGGCTCTTCTATGTATTGAAGTATGGTGGTTTACTTCTATGGATGTCATGATAAAGAGCATTAGTGTGATTGATTTACAAGTTCGTGTTGTGACTCTTCAAGGCCTGGCAGGTTCATGGTATTCGCATAGATGGAAAATATTCATGGAGTTGTTGGGGTGTCTGGCATGCCTTTATTCGCTGGTGGGTGAGCCACACATGCTGCAAGCTGCATGTCTCCCTGCATGTCTCTGCATGGCACATGTTATGGCCCCTGCTCCCCAGCGTGACACCCATCATGGCACCCAGCAGGGAATCCCTACCTGCTTAAATACTAGAGGCAAACAAGGCTGGCTTCAAGCCAGAAAATTATATAACATAGTATAATTCTGCACATGCGAGCGCACTTCATGTTACGGGAACAGTTTATCAGACCTAGCCTCAAGGCTATGAGAACACTACTTATCAGGCCCCTCCAAGGCTATGGGAACACTGCTTCCCTTGGTTACCGAGACATCTGGGTGAGGAAGCCAGACTGCCTCCACTTACCCTACAAAGTTGAACTACTTAATTTCTTCATGGAATGTTATTTTTACTTGAAAGGATGACTTACATAAAAACTGTGATTATTTAGACTTTTATATTTGGCCAACATTTTCTAGAAAATGGATGAACTGAGCCTATGTATTTAAAGAAAAGAGCCTGCACTATTTGTGACCAGTGATAAAAAATGAACTTTCAAACAAAACTTAGAATTTTGGTCCACTTGTCACCATGAGCTTTACAGCTTCCCAGTAGTTATATTTGTCTGATAATGTCAACCATTATACTAATAAATTTATATTTATGTTTATTCATGATATTTTAGTGTTATTATATTTCTATCATGTTTATATTATGATTTGGTGTTTTATAATAAAATGCATCTATAGTTCAGTCAGTGAACCAATATTTTCCAAATGACTATTATCTGATATTATAAAATCATGCCTAGTTAGAAGATTCATTCAAAATGTATAGTAGACCAATAAATATTTATGTGACAAAACAAAAAGTTTATTAGTTTTAGATTTCACATTGCAACTAAATAGTAAGAAACTACCACTTGTCAAGTTTCTGTGTAATGTCAATGAAGAATATCTGGACTTCTGGTCAAGATGGTGGTATAGGCAGACATGGGTTGCCTCTTCACATAGCCACATCAAAATTACAACAAAAATACAGAACAACCATCACTCAGAAACATCAGAAACTGAGTTGAATGAAAGTCTGACAACTATGGAATTAGAAACCACATCCATCCAGACTGGTAAGTGGGGTGCAGATGCAGAACAGGTTGGTCCCATACCCAGGTAAGGTAGACAAAAATTCAAGAGGGATACCTTGGGAGCAAGGAGTACCAGCCCTACACCAGGCACCCCAGCCCACAGTTTCAGTGCCAGGAAGACAAGTCCCCACAATGTCTGATTGTAAAAACCAGCAGAGACTGAGTCAGTGGAAGAAACTTCTGGAGTCTCAAGAGCAGTTCCTCTTAAAGAATACACTCATGGACTCACTAATCAGGCTTATTCCTTGGAACTCCAGCACAAGGGTAGCAGCTTGAAAGGCACCAGTGGCATAATGGAGAAATGGAAGCGTCTGGCATCAGGGTGAGCAAAGACCATTGTCCCTTTTCTAAACCCTACCCCCACACAGAGCCAGCAGGCTGGTGCCATATCTAAGATTCCATCAACCCGGCTAACAGTGTTTGGCCTACCTTGGAGATCCCCAGAGACTCTGCCCCAACCAACTTATGGGTGTACCCAAGCTGCTTTTCCATATGAATGGCTGGTTTTGGTGGATGCTTCATAATTTCTTAGCAGTGGCTGCTAGGAAAACAAGCAGTGGCTGGCCTCAGTGAACCTCAGCCAGTGGGCACTACCAGCAGCCAGCCTACATTCACAGCTGGGATTCACCTGTGCATCTCCAAGCCCAACACAAATAGCACCCATCTCAGATTGCTTTATAGCTCAGGCAGAGTAGCCCAGAGCAAGACACAGGTGGGAACTGACCTTGGCCTGCATGACCTGGGAAATCTCAGGGCCAGCACACCCAGTGGATAGCTACAAACCATATTGGAACACCATCACCCTGCCCCAGCATAGCTGATCCTCCACAGAGGGCAGAGGTTGGTGGTAAGTGGTCACAGCCAATCCTTATACCTGACTGGCCTAAGTAAATCTCTCCCATTCATCTGCCAATAGCAACCAAGGCTCAACTACAAGAGGAGGGTGTACTCAGCCAAAATAAAGAGTGCATCTTAAGTCCCCAGCTTGGGTGATAGGGGAGGTTGTGCCACTGAATCCTATAGGACACCTACTACAATAGGCCACACTACCAAGACACAGAGTCAAAGTAGCTCTACCTAATACATAGAAACAAACATAGGGAGACTGCCAAAATAAGGAGACAAAGAAACATGGCCCAAATGAAAGAACAGATCAAACTCCAGAAAAAGAACTAAACAAAACAGAGATAAGCAATCTATCAGGTGCAGAGATGAAAACACTGGTTATAAGGACGCTCAATGAACTTAGTGAGGACCACAGAAGCTAAAAAAAAAAAAAAAAAGATCCCATCAAAAATGGAGGATACACTAATTGCAATAAAGAACAATTTACAGGGAAATGGTAGAGTGGATGAAGCCAAGAATCAAATCAATGAGTTAGAACATAAGGAAGCAAAAAACAACCAAGCAAGGACAACAAGAAGAAAAAAGAATCCAAAAACTGAAAATAGTATAAGCATCCTCTAAGACAACTCCAAGAGGTCCAACATTCACATCATAGGGGTGCCAGGAGGAGAAGAGAAAGAGCAAGAAATTGGAAATCTGTTTGAAACAATAATGAAAGACAGATTCTCTAATTTGGTGAAGGAAGTAAACATGCAAGTCCAGGAAGCACAGAGTTCAAAACAAGGTAGATTCAGAGGCTTATTCCCAGACACATTATAATTAAAATGCCAAATTTTAAAGATAAGTAAATAAAATCTTTTTAAAAAGAGTCTCTCCTTATTTTTAGAGAGAGGGGAAAGGAAGGAGAAAGAGAGGGAAAGAAACATCAGTGTGTGGTTTTCTCTCACACACCCCTATCCAAGGACCTGGCTTGTAACCCAGGCATGTGCCCTTACTGGGAATTGAACCAGAGACCCTTTGGTTCACAAGCCAGTGCTCAAACCATTGAGCCACACCAGCTGGGGATAAAGAGAGAATCTTAAAAGCAGTGAGAGAAAAGATGTTAATTACCTACAGGCAAGTTTCCATAAGACTGTCAGTTGATTTCTCAAAAGAAACTTTGCAGACTAGAAGGGATTGGCAAGAAATATTCAAAGTCATGGAAAGCAGGGACCTACAGCCAAGATTGCTCTACCCAGCAAAGCTATCATTTAGAATTGAAGGGCACATAAAGAGCTTCCCAGACAAGAAACAACTGAAGGGGTTCATCATCACCAAACCATTATTATATGTTTAGGAACTTATTTAAGAAAAAGAAGATCAAAACTATGAACAATAAAATGGCAATAAATGCATACCTGTCAACAATTGAATCTAAAACCCAAACTAAGGAAACAAAAAGAACACAGGCAGAATCTTGAATATGAAAAGGGTTTAGATGGTTGCCAGATAGGGCGGCATGTGAGGGTAATGAGTGAAGAATTAAGGGGATAAAGAAGTAAAAATAGGTAGTTACAGAATAGCCATGGGGATGTAAACTATAGTATAGGAAATGGAGAAACCAAAGAACTTGTAGACATGACCCATGGTCATGAACAATGATGGGATTTCCTGAGGGAGTGGGGATGCTAGGTGGAGGGGAGAAATCAGGACAACTGTAATAACAAAATCAATCAAATATAATTAAAAAATTAACACTGAAAAGAAAACAAAAGAAGAATATCCACAATTATCTAAAAAGACTATTGAAACACCTCCCCGCCCCCACCTTTCCCAACTACATCACTGTATCAGGCTGGATTTTCTTCATGGACTTTAACCAAGCAACAGATTGCAGCAGCCTGAATTCAGAAGATAAATGTGAGAATTCAACAGCTAGTAAGCCAGGCATGGAGACTTGCAAAGCTGTAAAATGCTGGCATTCTTTTCCCTAATTTTTTTTTTGTGAAGGGAAACTAATGATACAGTTATTTTCATAAAAATAGGTTAACATGTATTTGGTTCCTGATTTTAATTAATTAATAAATCTTTTCTAAATTTTCTGTTTTAATTTATATATACAGGGTGGAGCAAAAATAGGTTTTCGGTTGTTTGTATGGAAAATAATACAATAATTAATAAATAAATACAAGAATAAATTATTTTATGTACTCACAACTGTAAAGCTACTTTTGCCCCTCCTTGTATATAGATAATACCCTCCTTATACATGTTATATATACACACATATATATAAATTACACATATAATACTCTTATAAACAAAAGTTTTTTGTGACATTCAATAATATTCAGGAGAATCAAAGAGTTATAAGACCAAAATATTTGAGAAATGCTGACTACTATTGTACTTAACTCATTGTAGTTTACTCTTGCTTATGCAGCTCTCTCCCTCACTATACTGAACCCCTTCAGGGTAAACACTGTATCTTATTTGAATCTGTCACTATTCTCAGTGCTTAGCTCTTAGTAGACACTAAGTAAACAATCAATGAAGGAATGAATGAATAAGTTATTCAACTTCAGTGTCTAAAATTTTTCCACATTCTATAACACGAGCCTTGGACTTACTGACCAAGAAAAATACCAGCAATTACAATGCCCAGGTTGTGGAGAAAACTATAAAGGAAAGAACACACATTATTCTGTATGCTCTGTAAGATCATCCATGACTTACCTTCTAGCACCACCTCCACCACTCCCTCCCTCAAGCTTCATGTTTCAACAGCATCAAATTGCTATTAAATCATGCTGTTTACCACTGCCCCTGGCACCTGAATCTATCACATATACATAATTCTAACTTTGAACTTTGAAGATTCACACCAGGCTAAGGAATGAGGCATCTCTCCATTCTATGAGCTTCCATAATGTGCTATGCATATCTTTTTCATTGTGCATGCAACGCGTCACCTTTAATTATTTCTTTGTGTGTCTGCCTTCCTTTCTAGACCATCAGCTGACACATTTTTGTATCCTCGGTACTATACATAGAGTTTGATATTTAATGGGTGCTTAATAAATATTAATTAGACTGAACCAAAATGCTTCCTATCCATGATGCTAAAGCTTTGGTATAAGGTCTACAAGTCTCATTCAATTTCACTCTCTTTCATTGAGCACTTTCTTTTTCCACTCTGGTAGGCATTGGGGATTATAAATATTGATATGAGTGAGTTTACAATCCAACAGAAAAAAATATATATATATAATCCCAGAATATAAGAAGCAAGCTATATGCACATGTGTCTATGAGCCCAAGAAAAGCACATTCCCTTAACAAATGTGTAGAACACCATCTATGTGGCAAAGCACCTGTGAAAGACATTAATGAAAGTGTGTGCGTTCCAGGAACTTTAAGTTTTGTGAAGGGAGGTAGGCCATTAAACATATGCCACACAAATAAATATATAACTACAAATGATGAGAAGGGCCATGAAGAAAAAGTAGTGAGAAGATACCATTTTAGATTGGGGGAGGAAAAAGTGATTTAGATGTTCCAGAGTGGGGATGGGTGTAGGAGTTAACCATAGGAGGAGTACTGAGTAAAGCCCTCCAGGCAGTGGGAAGGATGGATAATTTGGCTGGGATAGAAGGTTTGACACAAAACTAGGCATTTGCCCATTTTGCCAGGCCAGAAATGTAGAGAGGGATAGGGCTGGATAAGTGGGAGAGGGACTAATATGGCTCAGCACAGAAGATTGAAGGAGCCTAGAACTAAGTTTAGATATTTAATCTTCCCCTTGTGATATGCAGAACCATAATTCTGGGTGGTCTGTATTCACTTCACATAAGCCATCACAAGATAAATGGAGCCCGTTTCCTCAAGTAACTACTGCTAAGAGAAAAGTTTTCTTCAGATGTATTCCTCCATCAGCACTTCCCCCATAGGGCACCTAAAAACCTGATTCATCATAAATATTTCACCCAGAATACACATATAGTAATACAAATGTAGCATATTTAAATGCACTCCTCAGAGAAATTTTCTGGCAGTGATCATGAACCATAAATAAAGAAAAAATAGCCCAGCTGTGGTTGTTTCCTGAACGAGTAGATAGACCCCGACTCGGGCTGCTGCCCAGCAGCTGAAACATAACTCAAGAGAGTCACTGCAGCCCTGGCTGAGTGGTTCAGTTGGTTGGAGCGTCCCATACACCAAAAGGTTGTGAGTTCAATTCCCAGTCAGGGCACATACCTAGAGTGTAGGTTCAATCTGTGGGGTGTGGGGGGCATATATATGAGAAGCAAATGATCCATGTTTCTCTCTCACATCCATGTTTCTCTCTCTCTTTCTCTCTGTCTCTCTCCCCCTCTCTCTCTCCTTTTCTCTCTAAAATTAGTAAACATATTCTCAGTTGAGGATTTTTAAAAAGGGGAGAGCCACGGCAATGTTTTAGAAACACCTATCCTGGAGCTGAGACCAACTCTTACTTGAGGGTTGACCCCTGAAAGGGGAGGAATAGTAGCAAACTCCATCCATTTCTTCAGTTGGTTTGTTAGACGCGGGGCGGGAGAAAATGGGGCTCGCCCATCAGCAATGTGGGCAGGTCCAGTTGGGTAACTACAGTACACTGCCTAAGTTCAAACCCCAACTCAACCATCTACGTGGCTGCTCTATTACCTTGGCTAAGTAATTTAACCTGTCCTTCATAGCCTCCTCAGTACAATGAAGTAATAGCTATTTTATAGACTGTCGTGAACATTAAATGAGATGACCTAAGTCCATGCTCAGCAAAACATTCGTTACATGTCAGCTATCATTTTCATGGTTGTCCACAACCAATCAACCAACCAGAGTATTTCCAAGTTTCAGCCTGCCAGACCTCGAGACCAGCTTAACTGCCTCTTTTAACCCCACCTGGAACCACTCATTTGACATTTTAAGGACACAGTTCTTGTAATGAATCACCCTGTTTTTAGTCTTCTTGTGGATAACACTCATTTTATGAAATCCTGGCCAACCAGGCATGCAAGAAAACTACCTTTTTTGTTCCTTCCTTATTGCTCATAACCTTTATATCCTGTAAAAATATTCTAAGAAAACCCTCTCTATTACAATCTAAAACAGGGTTCTAAAGATCCCTCTCTTCATGGAGTTTGCCCACTGCTTCCTTTACTGCTCTGAACAGACACTGCAGTTTTGAGAAGAGCAGATTCCCTCATTCGGTTGTTCACGGACACCCCAGTGTGGTTGCTCCGGCATCCCCACTCAGACCTGAGCACTGTCCTCGTTGCGCATCTAGCGACACCTTGAAACCAAAACGCCTGCCACACTCGCCCTAAGACTAGGCAAAGCATGAAGTAATCACAGACTCCGGTATTTTTCCAACCACAAGTCCCCTCAAAGTCAAATGTATCTGTGAGAGAAAAGTGACTCTTTCTTACCTAATCCACAGTGGAACAAGGATCAATAGAAACCACATCAAGATTGTGCTTGGGAAGAAATAAGAAAGACTTTCAAAATATACATTTGGTTTAAGCATGCCTGAAATATGAAATAACTAAAATAACACTCTTGACCTTCGCAGAGGGCCTTTCATAGGAGTATCTCAATATCTTAAATGAAAGAAAGTACTTAGAAACTTGAAACACTTTTTAAAATCTGCAGACAGCTTAATTTAAGGGGGTCTTATGAACGGTTCATTGTCAGAGGTTTCTAGCAAGTGTTATTTCTTCCTGAATTCCAAGAACCAAGTACTCTGAAGTTTACATTCACATAGAATGAAAAAAACCACCATGGCATTAAAAGAAGAAAACACCTGATGTGGTTTTCTTTGAGGGACAGGTTTACCACCCATACACACATACACACATACTCTGACCCAGTCAGTACCTGATGAGATGGCAGAGAGGCAGGTGGCCACCGGGGTCAGTGCTACACTGACATCACATACAACATGTAGGGCAAGTGCTGGCAATCAGAAAAGTAATTTATGAGTGTAAACAATGGCTCTTGAAAAATCCATCAGGTGATAGAAAGCAGTGACAAAAGACAAGCATTTGGCTAAATAGCATTTAAAGAAGAAAAGAAAAGATGGACAAAATCACCCTGCAGAAGGTTCTTGTGCACCTGAAGGGCACCACATAAAGGGCTTGTAAGTAATTCGAGGGGAGGGAAACCTGAATAAGATTATCATCGCAATCACACTGCTGTTGCTGGATTCTTCGATTTTACCTTAGTCAAAAGAGTCAACATAAATCCTTTGGGTCTATGATGTTTTCCTAAATAGGCAGAACTTTTGGTTTTATGAAAAGAAGCTTGATTTTGGTATTAGATAGAAAAAATCCTTGTATAATGGCCATTAAACATACACCTGCGTCTAAGAGATCTCTCAAAAAACAAGTACTGGTGCTAAAGGCAAGAAAACACGGTGCAAAGTTTTAACAAAGACACGCTATACTGACTGGTATTGGCACTTGTCTTTTATATTTTCTGCAAATACCTGTTAGTTATGTGATTATAAAAATAATACATGCTAATTGCAAGACTAGGAGACTCAGAGTGAGTACTAAAACCAGTTATTCATCCAAATAATTGTACAAAGTATGATTGCAAAAGCAAATGCCTCCATAATTATTCTTAAAAGATTAGATATACAATATAAAAATAATTCTTATAGTAATAATTATATAAAGTAATGTACATACTATATTTTCAAAAATTGGTACATAAGGCCCTAACCAGTGTGATTCAGTTGGTTGGATGTTGTCTCACAGGGTGAAAGGTCACCAGTTTGATTTCCAGTCAGGGCACATGCCTGGGTATGGGCTTGGTCTCCAGCTGGGCAAAAGCAAGAGTCAACCAATTGACATTTCTCTTGCATATCAATGTTTCACTCCCTCTCTTCCTTCCTCCCTTCCCTGCTCTCTAAAAATAAATAGTAAAATGTTTTTAAAAACTGATAAATAAAAAGACAGCATGAAAATATAATATGAAATTATTTGTCTTAAATAAGGGGTCTCAAAAGATTCATGTTTATATTTTAATTGAATTTACTGGGTGACATTAGTTAATAAAATTATGTAGGTTTCGGGTGTACAACTGTACAGCACACCATCTGTACACTGTATAGTGTGTTTGCCACCCCAAGTCAAGTCTCCTTCCATCACCATTTATCCCCTGCTTTACCATCTTCTACCTCTTTCGAACCATGTTTATTTTTGACATATATTATTTTAAAAGGTACTAATCAAAGAGCAAGTTTTAACTTAAAAAATAAAATTAAGATAGAAAATAAATGTCCTAGAGCACTGTAGAATATAAAAGTAAGTATATTATGGTTTACACAGAGAGGGAAAGAGGAAACAACAAAGAAGCTTGGAAAAAATAATTAAAATATGATATTAAAAGTAAAATCAGAATAGTTATATCAATAAATGTGTTGATCTTCCCAGTCAAAATGCAAAGGATTTCCAAATAAATTTTCAAAATTCAATAACAGTTTATTATAAATAATAAACCTAAGTCAAAAAGATACAAAAATATTAAAAGTATTCCCTCCTTCCAAAAATATAGGTGTCTCAACACTGATATAAGAAAATTCAAGGCAATAAGCATGAGACAAAAGTATAATCTCATGTTGACAAGTGGTTCAATTCATAATGAGGTTATAAACTAACAAATTTCATATACCAAAAACTGATTGCATCCAAATGAAGAAAGGAAAAATGTTTGAAGTATCAGAGAAAAGTTACATAAATAAAATAGAACTGTTAAGTGAAAAAATCCTTAGTTTTAGATAGATCAATAATGTCAGAGACTGTGTGTCTATAAAATGTATATAAATATATATATTTATAAATCATTGTAAGTAAATGTTTATATAGAGAAGATATAAATGTTTACAAAAAATGAGAAAATTTATCAATTTCACTGATCATACTGTAAAAAAACAAAACAAAAACCAAATGCAATGTTTACCTTCCTAAGAAACTTCCTATTATTGAGAACCATGTTATAAAGACAATTCTTTCAACGGGAAGCCTCACAATAACAAGTCACTTTCCTGTAAAAAGTTTAATAATTTTAAACAGAAAAATATGTGTAGCTGTAACAATCAAATACATTGAGCAAATCTAGCCTTCGATTACGGTGTGTGTTAAAGTCAAGCCTTTTCCTCTATCTCCAGTACTGTTAGGAGCCCAGGACTTCTTGTACACACTTGCCAACATTGTCACCTTTATCAGACCACTTTTCCTTTTTTCTGTACTATTTCCATCAGTAAGCTGATGCCTTCAGCTGTCACCCTTGTAGTGCTAGACCATTGCTTCTGTCTGCCAGCACCTCCTCTTACTCTTTGGGAAACAGACTTGCCCTTGAGGGAGAGAGCTCATGACCCAGGCTGAGCCCCTGAGGCTGCCTCAGCCCACCCAGCTCCAGCCACACTGACTGGCCCAAGGAATGAGCACTAATCCAAACTGGTGGGTCCTTCACCCTGGACAGAAAGCATGCCGGTTTCTGTGTTCCAGTCCTCAGGTCTTAACTGATCTGCCATTGTTGCAAGTCTGTGATGGTCACAATCCTCTCAAAAAATCTTTTTGCTGCTGTTGCTCAAGTTAGCCTGTATCCATTTCTGATACTTAAGGGAATCCCTTTAGTTGATAGAATCATTTTTAATGCTAAATCACAAGAGCATTCAAACAAAATAAGAGTTCTTTTTTCCTTTTATTTTCTATTGCAGTGTTAGTTCCTGATAGCAACAGTGACCTGGGCAGTCTGTCTACTGCAAAATGTATTTCCTAAGTAATGGATCATATTGTACCCAGTTTGCCTCAGAAAAATGTGTGCCCTAAGGGAAATGTCAGCACTAGAAGAAGAGGATGACCCATCAGAGATTAAACTTGATTCTGCTTTCTTCTGCTGTCTCCTCTCCCAAAAAGGAAACAGAGAGGCACCCTTACCTTTCCTTGGAGAATAAATTTCCAAGGAAAGAAGTTGAGTGGGTGGTTGGGGAAGAGTATTTAAGATGCTTGTGTTATATAAATCTTGGCCTATGAAAGCTCTACTGTCTTTATTAGAGAAGGGAGAATTACCAAGTGTTTCTGTTTAAGTGTCAAAAAAGAAGCATTCCTTTTATATTTTATGGCACACACAGGCTATGATAACATTTGAATACAAAGTGGGGTCAACAGAGGTTAGTCAACCTCTTCGAGAATGGTAATGGGGCTCCCAAAAGACAATCTAGGTAGGAACCATTGGTTCTGAGCCTTTTTATTGTCTCCTCTGGGGCAGCGATGACATCCAATGCCTCTTTTGTGGTAGGTGCAATGGACAGGTATCCTTCTGTTTTTTATAGTAGCACTGTAGAACCAAAAGCTTGCTCAATTTTTGAACAAAGGTTTCTCACAAAATTCTTGTACATATCATGTATTTCACTTGTGATCATGCTTCTGAGAAAAGCATACAAAGATCTTGGTATGACTTAGTTGTGAATAGTAGCTAATAATCACATTGGGTTGTTTCCATCTTTTCCCAAGGAAGACAGAGAGGAAAAATAATTAAATGAGTCTTGAGTTCATGAGAGCTTCAGGCAAATAAAGCAATTTGGAGAATGTTATCTCAAAAAATTCTTGAAAGTTGGTTAAGAAAAAAACAAACGTGTACATATTCTCACCAGAAAAACAAAAATGTTCATGGTAGACCCAAAAGGAAACAATCCAATGTTCATCACAAGTAGAATGAATGAATATATTCACACAATGGAATACTATACAACCATGAAAATGAAAATGTATAGCTTCATGCAACAACATAACAGAACATACTTGCTCAAACATAATGTTGAGCAAGTTCAAGGTCAGGCAGCAGTGATCTATGCTGTCAAATGGTGAGTAGTGATCAGAAGGAGGTTACTGTATAGGGAGGTGGCAAAGTGCTTCTGGAGTTCTGGTGATGCTCAGTTCTGGGTGCTAGTTACACAGGTGTGTTCAGTTTGTATAATTCATCAAGCTGGAAACCTAGTGTTTGTGCTCTTTCCAAATGTGTGCAATGCTTTGATATAAAAATTTTTTATTGATAGTGTCTAGGAAGAACAGGCAGAGTGTGGGGATGGTCTTCTAGGCCTGTGGGTCCTAACTTTTTAAAATTATGTCTCATAGAGACCTTGGGGTAAAAAGAGAGGAAGAGATTGGTTAAATCCTGAAGAACAGGTCCAGGGGCTCTACTTGCCTTGAAGGCTAAGAGGATTCATTTGTCAGAACCCTCCCTCGTCTTCATTAGCTGGGCATCATCTAGGACTTTCCCTTCTAGCCAAAGAGATCTGAATGCACAGCCAGGAAGGACTGGAGAGCATGGCTTCAGACACTTAGACCCATAGAATTACATCCTTCCTTCCTGTACATCGATCCTCTCCAACCGTGGCTTCAAACCCAGTGTGGCGGTTCTGTCCATTTCACAAGCATTAATTAGAGACCCCATTTGTTTTAACAGCACTACCTAGGTCTCTCATCATACTACTGTTTTCCAGACTGCTTTTTCCTGGAGAGTGTCTGTTTCAGATTATTGTGCCCCAGATGTTTTGGGTTCTCTTTCTCCAATCGGAATCACATCTGACTGTTTCCTGCCCACATTCCTGATCTCTGTTTCCTTTTGCATTGATTTTCTATCCTCACTGGAACTTCCAGCACCTCCAGTTTTTGCATCTTCCAAGCCTTTTGTTAAATCAATTATATTCATTTTTTAATGATCTCAAAGAAAACAGCTTTATTCCCTGAGGTGACGCTATGTGACTTTAGGCAAGCAATGTGCTTTCTCTGGGTATGGTCTCTGCACTGAGGTCATCATTTTCCTAGCTCTCCAACAGGGGAGCACCTGCAGGAAGGAGGTCCCCATAATGTTGAACTCGAGTTTCCAAAAGGTGTTCAGGAGAAAAGTCACCAAAGGCAACCATCACTAAGACATAAATCTCCACATCCATCCACTCACTTGCTCCTGTTGGTTATCACATCAAAATCTCCATGAACGCGGACTCTCTATTTCTCTACTCAGTCACTGGTGTCTCTGATTTGAACCCTGGTGATAAAACCTTTTGCTATTCCATTCTATACTCTCCTGGATTTTTTCATGCCCCATCCAACTGTTCTGGCCTCATTAAATAATTTGGTTCACCACCACCAATACACACACACACACACACACACACACACACACACACACTCAAGCTTGTATTGGGAGTATTGAAAACCACTCCAGAATATCTGCACTGTATATTTAGAATGTTGTCAAACCAGGGATTTTTAGACTTGGATTTTATGAATCAGTAGAAAAACATAACAGGAGTAACTGTTATAAGATTGTCCCCTGGGGTTCTAACACCTTCTGTGGTTCTAGTTCTGATGCTGCATATGGTAAAGTAGCCTATTCAAGTTCATTCAGGATTAGCTCAAGGATAGGTGTGCGGGTCTTTTAATGTCCAGCTGTATTAGTATTCTAGGCTGGGTAACAAATTACCACAATTTTAACAGCTTGAAGCAACACACACTTGTATCATCTCTCAGTTTCTGTAGATCAGACCTTCAGGCACAGAGCTTCCTTGAGCTCTCCACCTCAGGATTTCACCAGGCCATAATCTACATGTCAGCCAGAGCTGAAGTCTTATCAGAGGCTCAACTGGGGATAGATCTACTTCTAAGCTCTCAGGTTTGGACATTCATTTACTTGCAGTTGTAGGACTAAGGTTTCCATATTGCTGGCTATTGGCTTGGGGTTCTCTACTCTGAGAGGATGTTCAATATTCTATGTCATATGGCTCTCTCCATGGGTGCTCATATATAATATGAGCTTACTTCTTCAGAGCCAATGATAAAGTAACATTTTTCTTTTTATTTTCTAGTTTTATTGAGCTGTAATTGACATACAATATTGTATAATATTATATACTGATTTAATATACTGTGATATATTATAATGTATTTGATGTATTGCAGAATGATCACCACCATTGTCATTAGTTAAACCTCCATCCCATCACAAAATGGTAATTAGTGTGCATATTTCAAGGACATTTAAGATCTAATCTCTCAGCAACATTGAGGTATATATTATTAGCCATAATCATCATACTGTACATTAAGTCCCAGAACTTCTTAATCTTATAACTGGAAGAAGAGACATTTTCTTTGCCAAAATTAAAATGTGTCATCTCTCAGATCTTTCGGCTTCCTCTACGCTGCTATCAAAATCTAGATAACTGACCAAATGGTCCCTTTGCCCTGAAAACTAAGAAACTCAGAGCCAACTCTGGGGCTTGAGCACAGCAGCAGTGCTGGCTAGACCTACATGAAGGAGCTTCACAGCTCAAGGCACCTCCTTACGTGGGAGCTGCCACCACCAAAAAACAGATCTCTAGTGTCCTCCATGCCATGGTCTGCTTCGGGCTTTTTCATCTTCTAATCTTTGAGTTATTATTCAGTTAACATTTTCTCCTTTAAGCTCTAGAGACCTCAGCAATGCCTCCATAACTCTGACTTCTTGCCACCACAGATAAGCTGTTTCTACTAACATAGTTTACCTTGGTTTGAAAGCAGTGTGGAGATCTATTTTTTACACTTATTTCATTAATCAATTAATATATCTTTTGTGGCAGGCAACTTCACATTCCTTTTGTGAAATATATAAAATTTCAATAAATGAGGTAAGATTCAATATTTTAATTCTAGAACTTTAATATGATACAAAGCAAAAACCTAGAAAAATATTTGGTAACTTTATAGACAATCTGTATATTCCTCCTATCAATCATTGCCTTCTTCTTTAAATGATTTCTCAGGAACAATTGGCCATTGAAATAAAACAAGGAGCTCAACTTGTCAATCTAGAATTCTCACTTATTTGACGTAAATTAGACCAAAGCCAGTACCTTTTTTACTCCTAATGGGAACAGAAAGTCACCACTCAGCCCTTTAGCTGTCCAGAGTCACTAAGTAGCATTATGGTGAAATATAGGTCCCACCAGAACAGTATTGAAAAAGGAAAGGGCAGACAGATACAGAAAGGCTAAATCTTATTATATAAATGCATGGTGAGTGAGTGTCAGCCACTCCTAACCGTTGACAGTTTTAGTAAAGCTAAAAAGACCCAGAATCATTTGGGACCTAAGGAAAATGATTGTGTGAAAAGCAGAACTTAATGATGATGTGCTAGTTGCTTAATTCACTGTAACAAAATGAAAAAGGGAACTGAGAAAGAAAAAAGGTTAGTGACAGATATTATCTCTGTCATTTTATGTATATGAATGTGGGAGATACAGAGGGAAGTAAGTTTAGAGACCCCTGTGTTTTTACCCAGTGGGGTTGTGGGGGCCCCAGAATATCACCATTAGTAAGACATCGTTGACATTCGTGGCAGAGGATATGGAGAAGACCGCATGAAGTAAACTGAGTTTCAGAAAGTCTCCTGTTAACAGGTGGATGCCTACAATGTGGAGTGGGTTTCCACTTAGATTTAGAAGCCTGCAGGGAGGAGGTCTGTGACCTATGTCTGACTGGAGCTGGACACTGACTTTAAGAGAAAAAAAGAGTGAGGCTTTTTTAGTAAGTCACCTAGGGCTGGAAAAAAACATTGTTTTTCCTTCTTGAACCTCCTTGGCAATGCTTCCTTGAGATTAGGCCAATCTTAAACATTTAAATAAAACTTCCTGGGACAGATGAATTTGGACATTCTAGCCAACACATTGGCTGTGCCAAGCATCTCCTAACTGGCAAGTTGTGCTTATGTTAAGCAATTCTTAATAATTACTTCATTGGTAGACTATTGAATTTTAGGTAAATCAACAGCAGCTCTTCATCAAGATGATCAGTGACTCCTGGCACAGGATAACTGCCAAGAACACTTGTCTTTTCTGTTCTCGCATTTGTGTGGTCTCTGGTCATTGGCATATTGGCTGGGGCATGCAATGCACTACTGGGTGCACGGGACCTGGAAGTTACTAGTCTCGTTCCTGGGTCCTGCTGTGCCATGACTACCTGTGTGATGTTTGGCAAATAGTAACTTCACAGTTTCTCTCAATCTCAGCTGTAAAATGGGATTCCATATAATAAAGAGTGCTTAAGAGCTCTTTATGCACCCAGCACTACATTAGATCCTGGTAGGGCAAGGAGGGGAGGAGACTGTGGTTAAAGGATTATGGCTTAGTTCCGGCTTTAAAATGGTCTGTCCTACCTACCTCAGAGGGCTGAAAATACCAAATGAGGAGGTTTATATTCTTTGAAAAAGTGTAACATGCTATATAAATGCAATTTTTTATTGCTTTTATTGAAGAATACATGCTGGTTAAAAACAGCTTGTTTTCCTGGTGACATGCTGCTTCCATGTATTTCTCATTAATTTCCACCCTAATAAAATGCCTGGGTCTTTAAGTCAGTGACAGCATCCCATAACATCATCACCTGGAGAAATGGGGGTTATTCTTTTCTTTCTTGTCAGGAATTCTTACCCTCTGTCCTCCTTTACAAGGGCTTGGTGGGAAAGTAATCCCTCTATTTCACCACCACCTTTGATGCACCCCCATGCTGACTCCAAACAGCTCATGTTCACTAAAATTGAGCTTTCCCCTTATTCTCACATATTCAATCAGAGCTCCATATGGGTAAGCAGGAGATCCCAGATGGCCTGACCACTTCCTGGATCATAAAGCTTCTCAGTATATAAAATAGAAATCTCTTTGATGATCCATATATTTGTCAGGATTTGTAACACAACACATGTTCCGGGAAAGTCTCCTGAGATTTCCAGCACCTCTATCATAAGCCCAGGAGGACAGTTGGTTGGTTTGTTTGTTTATATAGCTTCCACTTGGGCAGTTGGTTACAGAGTTTCCTATTTCTTTTTCTTCTGCATGTCTCAGCATCTCCTAACTGAGAATGCAGTCACAGTGCCCTTACTTTAAAAACACGTGAATGCTGAGATTCGGGGATGGAGTGCTGATTACCTGAAACAGTCTCATGCTCTTTGCTTTAGATATAGTCCTCGCTACTTGTTTTAGTTCTCCAGCTCTCATCCACCTAAATGGAAAGTATCTAACCTAAACAAATTCCAGCCCAAAAGGAAATATCCAAGACTTGATAAATCTAAGATAAATTTTATTTTAAACTCACGTATTTATTTAACAAGTATGGAATGAATTCTTATTATGTGTGAAACTGTTGTAAATGCTAAGCATAGAGTTAACAAAATAGACAAAAATCCTTATTTTTCTAAGCATTCTTATTCTTATTTAACCAGAACTTACATACTAGTAAGAAATAGAAACGGTGAAAATATTAATAAAAGAAGAAGAAAATTATGTATATGTAAAGTTAATTGTGATCCCAGTAGCATAAAGAAAAATGGAAGATAAGGACAGCAGGGGTGGGGGTTCAATTTAGAAACTCAAAAGCTAAGAATAGACTGTGGAGAAGGGAGAAGGAGAAAGATAATGGTGGCAGAGGATAGGGTAGTGCCAGTGAGGGTGGTGAAAAGTGGTCGCTCTGGGGGCTTAGTTTTAAATTAGAGCCCACAGGATTGTTAATGGATTTAATCTGAAAGAAAGTAAAGAGAGCCCGAGGGGAGCTAACTTGGGTGGCAGGTGAAGGACTCGTTCTGAGTGATGTATGCAGGGGAGGTGCAAGATGTTTGAAGAAAGAGAATGTATGAAATAGTATTTTAGGGAGGAACAGAATGAAAAAGAAAAAAATCTAAAACCATAAATAATTTTCTAAAATTGAAAAAACATACAAATCTTCAGATTGGAAGTACATCCTCAAGTCTTAAACCAAATATATCAAAATAAATCTGCAGATCACAATGAACCTGCAGAACATCAGGGAAAATGAGAGCTTTAAAGCAATCAGGTGGCCGGCTTTTCCTTAGCCAGAAAATAACGTACTAATATCTTTGGGGTTGATAGGAAATAACTGTCAATCTATAATTTTATGCCCATTCTTTCAATTGTGTATACAGTTGTTTTTCACCATACAAAGACTCAGAGCATTTACCACCTACAGACACTCATGAAGGAAACCATTAAATGATTTACCTCAGTAAGAAGAAAAATAAACCTGAAGAAAGAAATGAAACAGAAAACAAAAAATTCAGTAGCATAAAGATATCTAGTCCTCAAATTATCAATTTAATGCCAATAAAAATGTAATAGAGATCTTCATTAAACTTAAAAAGCTTGTCTTAAAATTTCTATGAAATAAAAAAGGACAAAAAAACTCAAAAAAAATTAAGAACAAAATGGGTAGTTTGACCCTATCAAATATCGTGATTTATCATAAAGTTATAGCAATTGAAAGAGTATGATATTGGTACAGGTGAGCAGACAAACAAGTTAATGGATAGGATAGCAAGCCCTAAAAGCAGGCGCGTGTTTATGAGAAAACTTCACATGATGGATACAGAAAAACTGACACATTACAAAGTCTCAGGGTAAGATGGATTATTCAATAAATGGCTCTTTATAGAGATAATAAACACACCTCTATCCCTAATCTATATCCGCCAATAAGTAAAGACCTAAATGTGAAAAATAAATTTAAATTGTTTAAAATAAGATAAAGTAAAATGTATTCACGTCTCCAGGCTAGCATAAAAACTAACGGCAATACGGTTCAGTTTGACATTATAAAAATGTAAAGCTCTGCACATCAAAAGACACCACAGTAAGAGGGGCAGTAGACTTATCGGGGTGATCTCTTCATAAGTCATACAAATGTCTAATCGCTGTGTTCAGTACCTAAAACTAATATGTTAAATATAATATTGTATGTCACTAGTAACTGAAATTTCTAAATTTTAAAGAAAAATTTTTAAAGATACCACAAAGTCAAGTCATATACAGGGAAAAGGTATTTGCAACATATTTAACCTATACATAATATGATATATAACATACTATAAAATATTATATATTATGTATATACAAATTATGTATTGTACATACATAAATTATATATTATATATTATATATATACAAATAACTCCTAGAAATTGACAAGGACAAAAAGCAATGGAATATGAATGGTCAAGTTACAAAAGGGAAGCCTTATTGAGCTATAAATATGAATTGCTCGATTAGACTAGTAATCAGAGAAATTTCTTTTACAACAATAATGATATATCCATTTCACAACCATAAATTTGCTAAAAATTAAGGTCTGGAAACAATGACAAGTATCTACATGGAGGTGATAAAGCCAGAGCACTCACACTATTGGCAGGAAAATGAACTGATTAAACTCCTTTGTAGAGCCATGCGGCAGTGTCTGCTAATGTAGAAGATGTTCATACCCCAGCAATCCCCCTTCTAAGTACCTCCTAGAACAGTGTTTTAAAAATTTCAGGTTGCTACACATGAACAGATAACAGAATCAATGTGAGTGGGCAATGAATGGGAGGGAGAGGGAGGGGAAGAGATGAGAGAGAAGGCAAACACATTTAGCTCTTTGTTCATCTAAGAATGTGTGTGTAGATTAAGGACATAATTTTGCTTTGCTTTTTACCTAAATAGACAATTATTCCAGCATCACTTATTAAATAATCCACCTTATCCCCACTAATTCACTAAACTAATGAAATCAATTTAGTGGGCCATGAACAGAAGGAAGGGGCAAGAGGGGAGGGAAGGGTTAGGGTGGGGAGGAGAAAAAAATACCAGAATGTATTACCAGTTGGAAGTGGTAGTCAATGTCAGTGACGCCCTGCCGAGATCTCCTTTATGGAGCTGGTGCACTCACCCTACAATTGCTGTATTAGCTGCTAACTGCTCACAGCTGCACGCTTTTCCAGAAGGTTGTCATTGGCCAATAGGAGCCACTTCAACTAGAAATGCCTGGCAGGTTACTCTCCTTGCCTCATGTCCACCACCATGACTCTAGGTGGCAAGCAGCAAGGGTGGACAAATAAGGAGTATGAAAGGCGTACCCCACTCCCCACCCCCCACCCACTCTTTTCTCTGTGAGAAAACCTGTGGTGCCTTTCACAGCCCAGAATTCCCTGAGGGGTCAGGCTGAGGCTAGACTTCCCCAGAAACCACACTTTGCTTAGCTTCTTCCTCTCTCACTTCCCTCACTGCTGTACAGGTTCTCCCTTGCACAAGCAATTCTGACTCAGGCTCCGCTGCTAGGGAACCTGACCTGAGACAAAGGGATACGCACTTTTGTTTGTGTGTATGCTGCAGGTTATAATGTAAAATATATCTTTAGAAGTCATGAGGAGATATGTACAACCATGCACATTGTTCTGTTGTGATGAAAACAGAAACAATGTAAATGTCCACCAATAGGTGCATGCATGGAACATTTATGAGAATAGTAAAGCCTGTGTTCATAATTAGCTTTGGAGAGGCAGAGGAGAATAAAAGTGAAGTGGAGTAGGCAGGAATTTTCACTTATATCTGAAATATTTTCTTTACACGTGTTGAAGAAATCTGGAAAAATTTTAGACTTTATTAAAACTGGGAGGTGGATGTATACACTGGGTGTCTCTGTTTATTTGAAATATTTCATGGGGAAAAAATAACAATGGGGGGTGCCTAAACCCTCACCCAAACTATCCCACTCACCTCTCCTCATTTACTCCCAGGGATACATACATAAGAGGAAGCAATTTGTCTCCTCCTGTTTGATAATAAAACATTATGTCAGATATGTTGCCCTCCTTTGATCTTTAGTCTAAGAACACTCATAGGACACTCAGAGTTCTCATAGGAGAACTCTGTTATGTGGAGGCTCAATAATAATAAACTCTATTGGTCTTATGGTCAGCTTGGGCTCTCAATTGCCATGGCGCTGAGGTTCTTGTTTAATGGCATTTGTTCTTGTTTACTGTCCCAAATCTTTTACGAAGTGAGCAAAGTAACATGCACATACATAGGAAAGAGGAAAGGGGAAAAAGGAGACGAAGGGTAGAGAACAAAAGGAAAGTCAGAGAGAAGAGAAGAAACTGGAAATCCCACTTTGTCAGCGTGCAGATGGCCATTTTCTTTCCGTTCCTAAGGAGGAATCAGAACTAACCACATTTCAGAGGCCTCAGTGGCCATTGCATTTTAACTGCAGATGGTTTTCTTTTCTTCTATTTGCTTTTTGAATGTGTAAGGGAATTAAGAAAAAGTTGACAATCTGGCCCTCCATCAACCACTGTAGCTTCCTGTCCTGCGGTTCCACAAAAAATAGAGGCTTCCCATTTTTCTGTCAAAATACTGCGTATTTTCTTCAAACTCATTTTGGAATAAAGTGAAGCATATGGGGAATTTGCAGGAGATCAAATCCATCAGCCAGTCATCAATCTGTAATGATTTGTGGCCATGTACATATAAAGAGTCCATAGTTGTCCGCTAACTGCATGCATATGGCATCTGGGAATGTAAACTCTCAGCCTTTGCCTTCAAAACCACATGCTACCCAGGGAGGTAAAATCGTGGTTCACAACATGTGGGTTGTTATCCAGAATAGTCTGCCAACATTTGGCAGGTGGGTGTCTAGAGATGAATTGTGTGCCTACTGCAATTTCCTTTCTTTCGGGCTCCCCTGGGAAGTGGGGGTATGTGCACATATTCTGTAGGCTATAATACATACCTGACATGAGCTGAAGCAATACTGATGAAGACCTGGAACAACACACATACATATTCCTGTCTCCTCATCTAGTGGACACATTCTTCCATCTGTCTCTATTTTAAACACATTACAGATGCATGTTTATATATTGCATGGGCCTGTGCAACTTTATAATCTCGACCAGCCAGGTCTGTGTCTTACAGCCCCTATGGGGAAACCTGACCATTTGCAATTAGGTATATCCAGCCAGTGAGGTGACTCTGACTAATATCAAGGAAATAATTTATGTAATGATTTGAGTTAACAGAATGGATGGGAGTAGCAGGGACCGAATAGTAAGGACCTACTCGAATAGCTATCTTTTTTGCCCTTGTATCAAAGCAAAATTCCCAAATATTTTTAAATAGAGTAACTGCATTGATCGTTCTATAAATCTAAAATCAGCTATAACTTCATTTTAGTATTATTAAGAAGCCCCTTTTTATTCTGAATGGACTTGAAATGTTGACTCTTTGCAAATGGTCTGATTTTCATATAAGTTGTGACATACAGAATCAATTGTTTTAAAATATAAATATGAGCCCTGGCTGGTGTAGCTCAGTGGATTGAGCGCGGGCCTGCGAGCTAGAGGATCGCGGTTCAATTCCCAGTCAGGGCACATGCCTGGGTTGCAGGCCAGTTCCCAGCAGGGAATGCACAAGAGGCAACCATACATTGATATTTCTCTCCCTCTCTCCTCCCCTCCCCCTCTAAAGATAAATAAATAAATAAAATCTTTAAAAAAATAAAATAAAATAAAAAACATGAAGTGGAAAAAATAAATAAATAAAATATAAATATGATATGTTGATTTTTTTGTTGGATTCAATTAAATGTTTTAACTACACTCTACCAATGAAAATCTTTGGTTTGTTTCTGGTTCTTTGGTACTCGATAGGGTGCAACCTTACTTTTCGTCATGCCTGTGAAGCTGTAATAACCTGGCAAAGTGGTCCACACCTATTTGCATCATCTTCCTGGTGTGTTTATACCCATTCAGCCACAGGAATATTTAATGACAGCTCAACCACCTGAGTTCAGGGTTTCGTGGAGAACTAAAAGTATAATCTTGTGCAAGCTTACACATTTCTAAAGAAAAGCCTGAGCAGAATGAACTGAATATCACTGGTGCTAGGAAGCAGCTATGTTCTGTAATGCATTGTAACAAGAAGAGTGTCTCCTGGACCCTTCCATTCCCATCTGTCTGGGACATCCCAGAACAGCCTAGGAAGCCAGCTATGGTCAACAATTACCTGAGCTCAGGCCCGAACACTTGATTTCTTAATGTTGCTGCCCTAAGTTTCCCCACTTCTCTATTGGGATAACTGCTCCAACAAGGTCTCACATACATCTTCTCACAATTAACAATAATATTCAGGGACCATGTGATATAAATATATGTATATTTTCCCCCAAAGGAAATACAGTTGCAGAAATTCCACTCCATCACCATGAAAACAACCTGTTCCAATTTAGCTTCTTGGAGTTCAGGTCTGGACTCTCTTTCTTCCAGAATAGGACCTTCACTTCCCTTTGCAAAATCAAAAAGCCCAATGAGGTCAGTCATCCATAAATCAGGCTATAGTTTTCCTCATATCTTCACTTCTTGTAGCACAAAGAAATATTAGGAGCTTTAAAATCATGCAGTCCTTCACTTACATAGTCTTAGTTTACTAATTTTCAAATATTATAAACACAGCTTTTTCATCACATGACTTGAGAAAAGTGGACCTACTTTGACACACTATCTCCATAGCTACAAGAGATTCTAAACAGTGTTTTCTAAGGATCAGACCTTTGGGCTCAAAGTCAAAGTCCTCAGACTCCTTTTCTTCCCCTGTGCAAGATATGAGCCTTTGTTCAGGTCTCGCTCTCAGGTACAGAGCACTGGCTCTGGTGAGAGGATCACAGACCTGTTAGCCACTTCCACAGTAAGCTTGGTTGACTTACATATACACTGAGAGCAGGAAAGTTGATGGTAGAGCATGAATCCCCACTAAGGAAGTAGGCACCCAAAATTAAAAAAAAAAAAAAAAATCAAAGAGAAACCAATACAAGTCCGAAGAGCAGGGAGGTTAGGGTAACCCAAAGTGGGTGGGAGACCAGTGTGCTGGAGGGTACACACTTGCAGTGATGATTTTCTCAGAAGCTCTCTCTACTGCCCTGAGAGGGAAGGAGGGGAGAATCCCCATTTCCATGAACCAGAAAGAGATGAAGCCTAGGAAAAAAGCAAAGATTGTGAGCATCGCAGTGTGAGTGCAATCCAGCCTGGCACCCAGGCCCCAGCCTGTTGTACCCCCGACTCTGTGTGTAGTCTGAAGCATGTAGAAGAAAGAAGAGCCCCGCCATCCCCCTACCGCCCCTGCAAAAGGAGACGATGACGATGCTAAGGCTGCTCGCTCTGGAGGAGGGGCATCTGACAATGGTAAAGAGAAGGTGAAGCCTTGCAGTGACTGCAACAAGTGGACTCACCCAGATGCTTTAAAAGCCACCAACCAGGACCAGTCACCCCTGGCAACAGGACACCATGGAGGACAATGCCTGCTTTGGGCCAAAGAAAGGGATTTAGCAAAGCTGTAAAACCTGGGGGCAGGTTATAGGGAGTGAGTTGTGATATAGCTGCATTTAATTCTCTTGCTCTCTTAACCACCAGAGTACTCATCCCTAGAGGAATACCTGCTATCCATTTTCTGTTGCCATTTGTTTCTCCTACTTTATCACAGTTCATCACATCCCTATAGTCAATGCAGAACCCACTAACTTTTGAGAACCTGTGTAGCACAGTGGTTGAAGATGAGATTCTAACATTTGATGGCTAAAGTTTAAATCCAGACTCTAGCACCTAATAACTGTGTGATCTTGATTAAATGCCTGACTTCTATGTACCTTGATTTTCTTATTTATATAATGAAGGCATAGTACTCATGCCTATGTCAGATATTTGAGGTAGAAGTGAATGGGTTAATATACACAAAGAATTAAAACAATGCTTGATCCATGGTAGGCACTCAATAGACAGTATGCACAAGCTTTTACTTGCTGAAATGAGAGACTTTGAGCAAAAAGGGCCTCATAAAAGATTATTTAATTTACACAATTAACTGACAATGTCCCAGGCCTTGGGCAAGGGCCTGAGTACACAAAAATTAATAATACTACCCAGTTCGTGGCTTTATCAAAATCTTCTTGTAGCAGCTTACCATCTCAGGTTCCTCATCACGTGCTCCTTTTATTCTGTTATTTTTTAAAGATTTTATTTATTTATTTTTAGAGAGAGGGGAAGGGAAGGAAAAAGAGAGGGAAACATCAGTGTGTGGTTGCATTTCACATGCCCACTACTGCTGGACCTGGTTTATAACCCAGGCATGTGCCCTGACTGGGAAATGAACCGGCAACCCTTTGGTTCACAGGCCCGCACTCAATCCAGCTACACTAGCCAGGGCTTATGCTGTTATTTTTGCATCAAAGCATGTATCACAGTTTGTAAATTTGGATTTTGTATAATTTTTAAAAATTAAATATTTGTCTCTTGCACCTTACTGTAGGCTCTCCAAGTGCAGAATCTCCAACCCCAAATCTCATTTTGGATGCTCAATGAACATTTGTTGAATGAATGAATGAGCCAACAGAAATAATGGATATCACTTTCTAAAGGATCTCATTAAAACTCAGAAGAGCAAAAGAGATAGATGGTGTTAAATAAATATCTTACCACCAACAGTCAAGATGTGCTTTCTTAAAGTAAAGCACATGCTTCTCTGTGCTAAATAAATCATTTCTCAAAGAGAACATAGAATCCTCAGCAAAGCAGGTTCTTGAATAACATCATTTTGTTCAAAGTCATCAGTGAGGAAAAAAATCTGTTCACATCAGGTTACTGTCTGTGTGGAGTTGGCACGTTCTCCTCACCTCTGCGTGGGTTATTCCTAGGTACTCAGGTTTCCTCCCACATCCCAAAGATATGACTTATGTTGTTTCCAAATTGTCATATCTTAACTGTCCCAGTCTGAGTGGGCGTGGGTGTGATGCACCCTGCAATGGAAGGGCGTCCTGTCCAGGGTGGGTGCGCTGAGCTGCCCGGACAGGCTCCAGCCACCTGTGTGCGACCCTGAACTGGAATAAATGGGCTGGGAAATAATTTTCTCACTTGTTTTTATTAATCTTTATTCAAGGTCTGTATAGCACACATTTATTTCAAGTTTAATATTGGAAGTGTTTTGGGTCTAAGTTTGGTGGTATTTTTTGGACCAGAAATGTGCTGTGGAATTTTTCTCCTTTTATATCAGTTGGCCTATGGTAAAATCGGTTTCATTATACTTCATTTTACTTAAAGCAACAGTTTCCAAGATCCTATTGAGGATGTTAATGGAAGACTTGCTGTACCTCAATATGAGGTTGATTTTCTTACCTGAAACAGAAAACCATGGCATATTGGTGGGCGTCAGGTAGCCTACCCTCAATTTTAAATATTCCCAATAGGATACATAGAAAATATTTCAGCGGGCATAAAGGGGGACCTTAACTGAAATTAATGTCTTCATGACACTCAATTTTCTGTTTATTGAGTTCCAAAAATCTTTCTGCCAGCATTTGGTTTGAAAGGGAAGGATTATCCTAAAAGTAAGCACTCCATTCACAGTGGTGAAAGGATGTGAATCAAAAATTTTCAAAGATAAATTTTCCTTTGTATAACATTTGATTCTCTGTTAAAGGGCTGCCCATTTTTCTTGTCCATATTTCCTGTCACATTTGCGAGACATACTGAGCAGGTTGGATCTAAACCAATAAGGTCCAAGCTTTAGGACCAGCAAATGCTGAATTTACAATTGTGTACTCAGAAACCCCTGAACTAAAAAAAAGCCACCAACATCCTGAATAATTGAAAGGCTTTCTGCTTCACAAAATCAGGCTTCTCCAGCTGTGAACAGTGGAATTGTTTTCACCTGCAGTGGGCAGAACTGTTTGTACAGTGGACGGCAGCAGGAAGCCTGTCGGGGCACTGCTACCAGACGGTGGGGCGCTTATGCTATCTGAAAGGTATGTGCCTGCAATTTCTTAATTATTGCTGCCTACTTGTTTGGTCTTGCAGGTAGTCAGGAACAGTTACAGGTAGACGTGACCCAATTCAATGAAGGATGGAGGTTGTGGGGACAGACAAGCAGAGTGAGCCAGCAGAAGCAAGGTGTGTCTCACGTTGTCAAGCCAAGGTGGGGACTAAATGGCAAACACCTGAGACTCAAAAGAGCCCTCCGAGCTGGGGGATCAGGCAAGAGAAAACACCCAGGTTACTCCTTCGCCTAACTTCCACTTTTGTGAAACTGTAACTTTTGTAAAAGAGAACTTTTCGGAAAGTATTCCATTCACTAGTTTATGCTCTTTTAGCATAAAGTAAAATCTCATTTATGTATATTAAGCATCATGTTCAATAACAATAAGGGCCACCATTTAATGAGTACCTTCTAGGTGGCACGCACTGTACTAAGTGAAGTCAGGTTGTATAATTCACAGTTAAGGGAAACGGGTTCAAAAGGTTAAGTAGCTGACCTATGATTACACAGCCAGGAGTCCGGAGAGCTGGTATTGAGACCCAAGCCTTTCTGACACCAGAGTGCATGTTTTCTACATCACAGTGCAACACCTTCCTCTTAAAGCTCTTTGTAGGGATTGCTGGCAGATGATTAGAAGTCAATTTGTTGGGAAGAAGGGAGGGAGGGAGAGGGAAGAAGAAGGAAGGAAGGAGGAAAGGAAGGAAGGAAGGGAGGGAGGGAGGGAGGAATTAGGAAGGTGTTGTGGACACTGACTAGAGGGGGCTAGGGAAGCACTGAGCACATTTTTGAGCCATGTGTTGGGAACGGGCAGCATTTCTGTTTCCATCTTTTGCTACTTGTGATAATGAAAGAGCACTAACCTAGCACTGAAAACGAGTTGGATTTTTGTTCGTTTGTTTAATAATTCTTAGTAACACTGATCTTAGCAGTCTCAATAAAATTCAGGGGAATGATTCAGACTTCTGTTCTGATGAATGACTTACTTAGCTCTGTCTTGGTGGGCAGGGTCCTCCTCACCCTCTAGACAGAAGTTGTCTCAGTGTAATTTTGAGTTGCAGACCTACAGTCAGATGGTTTTAGAAGGACAAGCCCCTGGGTTCATTTATCTAAAATGCTCCGGAGAGCTTGGGTAAAGGTGAAAGCCTGTTCCACGACTCAGCAACCATCGCGTGTTGGCCTCACAGAAGATCCAAGGGCCCCCGAGGCTGGAAATGTGCGGGTAGTCCAGCTGACATGCACAATGCAAGGAGACTGCCCAGGGTCTGTTTCTGCCTATTCAGACTCAACTGCATTTATGAGGCTCGATGCCTGCCAAGTACTTTGTTTCTTTCATGTGCTATTTCATTTCATCCTCACAGCCACTCCAGGAGGCCAGGGAATGTTTCACAAGTTATGAATGAAAAAAAAAAAAAAAAAGACCTCAGTGAGGTGAAGCATCTCATTCATGATCAGGGACCTTATTACACAGTAAAGCCAAAAACTTTGACCTTTATATCAAGAAGGATTTTTTTTCCATTTTATGTACTGAGAAACCGATCAAGTCATCTGCTCCAACATTTAAATTTCTCTTAGACTAGAATTCTGAGTAGCTTGTTTTAGCACCTCCCACTTCACCCCAGATCAGGTTGGAGGTGAGGGAAATAGAAAGGGTCATGTTCTATGAACAAAACGGACTATGGGAATCACAAATGAAAATTTAGTTAGTCGGAGAATAAAGCAATCTGTGCTTTAAGTAGGGTCTGGGAAGCAGGCATTCCCCTAACAAGGATACACGTGGAAGATACCAGTCAGATCCCCCCTCTCCCTCCTTGGGTTCCATCTACTCCTGAAAAAGGGCCTTGCTTGCATGCCTTTGGACACCCTAGCATGCATGTTTGAGCTTTGTACACGTCCTACCCAAATAGCCACCAGGAAAAAGCCTACCTGGTTCTGGAAATGGGCTGAAACTAAGGTTGTCGGAAGATATACAGAGTCCCAGTTCAATCTGAATTTTAGACAAATAATGAATAATTTTTAGAATTAAGTATGTTCTAAATATTTCATAGGCCATATATATATATATACTAAACAATTGTTTGCTGTTTATCTTCAATTCAAATGGAATTGGGCATTCTGTATTTTTATTTGTTACATCTTGCAACCCAACTGCAATCCTCTGGTCAGAGAATTCCAGGATCCTGAACATTTCAAGTACAGAGCGGCCCCTGAGAAGATTAATTTGATGTGAATTCCAAGTATGAATTAGCCTGCAGAGATGGAATCCAAGGGTCAACCAAGGGCCCAAATTCTGTAAAAAATAAGAGTCTAGTAGCCATTTGGGACAGGGGCTCCTCAAGTACTCAGTATACAGAAAGAACCTCCAACTGAACTCTTGGGGTTCCTGCATATACCCTCCCTGGTTACATAGTCTGAGTCAACCACTGGGAATCCCTGGATTTGTCTTTCAACCAATGGATTGAGA